>SZWC01005080.1:69578-92853 GCA_023375785.1 Penium margaritaceum | reverse complement strand
GGAGAGTGCAACCTAGTGGGCCGCTGATTCGGAGCTACGTCAGGCTTCTGACAGTACGTTTTCTCTTGTGATCGGATTTAAGCCGCCGTGTTGGTCGGAAGGTCCGGTGGCACAAGGAGCCATGGTGTTCGAGGGTGGGCAGGAGGGGGAGTCCCTTGGTCGATCGGTAGGTGGGCCTGGATGGACACACCGATCGCCGATCGATGGAATCGCGGACCGCGAGCGTGCGAGGCGGTCGCGGGTACCAGACTTGGGAACCGACGCGGTCTTGCGGATTCTGTTGGGACGTTGTGGCGCAACCGTGACAGGTTAGTCGGCGGCAGCCCTCGTGTCGCCCGCCGATGACAGAGTGAGATAGGAAAACGAGAAAGCAGGATAACGCGAGTACAGATGTGGCAAGAGGTCCGGAAGAGCAGTGGCGAGGAGCAGTGGTGCTCCAGGTCGGCACATGGCATACGTGGACGATGCGCGATTCGGGTGAGGAGCATCGTGCGGCTCGGATGTTGCAGATGGAGATGGAAGCACCCCGACAGCCCGACACTGGTCCAGGCTAGTAATTTGTCGGGGTGGCAGAAAGTCGGAGGAAGCGTCGTGGTAGTGCACCCGACTGATGTGCAGATGATGCTCACCACCACCTCCGAGGACGGGGCGAGCGACAGCATCATCAGATGGTGCGGAACGGTTCGCACGGGTTGGCCTGGCGTGCCAGGGCAGCTCACCGAGTGCCATGCTCGTTGGCGCCTCGGGCATGAAAGCAGCTGCGTGAACAGCGCAGCGGGTAGAGGGACATCGGCTGGCCGAGTTCGTGCGCTTGCGTCGACGTCGCCGTCCGCTCGACCGACTCGGCTGCTGCCCGACGGGGGAACCCGAGAGAAAAACCCCGACGGCTCAATCTCAAAAGGAGTAAAGAGAACTAGTCATATCATTTGATATGGTTTGCATTTGAAGGTTTCGCATACCAAAGAGGAATCGGAGTCTGGTGAGGACAGAGGCCAGTCCAGTTTTTTCGGAAAGTGAACCTCTCTTCTTTTCTGAAAAGCTAGCACGTACTGTGCCATGCGCCATCTGGCTCAGCAAGGACCTACTTCCTTTGAGTCCGGTTTCGCGACAGTAATGCCCTCGAAGCGCTCTGACAGGCCGGTGGGGACCAGTCGCGCAAACCGACAATCTCGGTAGGGTCCGTGTTGAGTGTGCATCCGTCCGTTCATCGCCAAACCACTTTCCCATCGACTGGACAGACGCATGCAGCACCTCGCCCCCTTTCTGGTGACCCAATCATCACCTTGCCCCGATTCTGAGGATCCAATCATCTTGACGCGCATTGAAAGAAACGGAGTACGGCCCCATCTTCACACAACACAGGATTGCAATTTTAGTCGCTCACATAAAGAATGTCACACACAAGAAGAGCCTAATTCATCCGGAAGCACCATGTAGCGTACTGAAACATTCAAGCATATGTGCAGGAGTATCAAAACTTATGTGAGGCATAATCAGATTTTGACGTATACATAAACGCACAGAAACAACCTACAACAACGATGGCACCAAGGGGACAGAGGTGAGAGGACAAATCACAAGCAGTAAGACAATGAGAAAAGGTCACAAACTGCCAATCCTTCATCCACTCAACATCATCAACAAGCAAAAACCCATGGACACAACCATATGGCATGCCAACAAGGGTGTCATTTCACTCACATGATGTATCGAATGGGCATGCATACACGTTGTAACCAAGCTATACAACCAAACACCCTCACATGTACCTGCACCAAGTGCAACGCACGTGGCCTCCCATGCGCTGCCGGCCACACATCAATGTTCCTCCCTCTTCCACATTATAGCAATCCACCAACCAAAAAGATATAGCCTTACCAACTGGGAGCGCAGCATCTTGTGTCAAATCGTTACCAATGTAGCCATCAATCGCGACGACGGAGGGTTATGCACGAAAATACAAGCCGGCCAAAACAATGTTATACTAAGCGTAATAAGGAGAACAAAAATGGCTGATTCAACGGCTACCAAGAGAACAATCAGCCACAAAATGTAGGTTTGCATGAGTCATTGTCATGCGGTATTTAAGAGAACCAATCACGCTTCGACATCAACGGTATCGAGCAGATATGACACATCAAAGGATTTCAGTAACCGCTAGCCTACGGACGTCATTCGTGTGGACATCACGGGAACGTCAGCCATAAGGGAAGCATTGCAATCTCACATGTCACAGACATAGACAGCATGATGGACATGTAAGGTATGGCGGTAACGGTCACACTAGAGCTCCATACCCATGCTGACTCGCGAAGGACCATGGTTCTCCATCTTGTAGGTGGAGTGCGGGAAGGACTGTACCTCAGCAAGTCTACAAGAAGGAATCAGGTCTTCAACGTAGACTAAGGTGGCCATGAGGGGCTCGGGCAAAGCATTAAGAAAACATGTTAAGTCAACACTGATGCAAAGAATTCCCTTCTTTGAAGTGGATGGGATATCCATGTCCCGTTAAGACCATTTGACTATACAACGCCTTGTGCAAGCGTCGAACCTTGTTGGTGCCATCTGTGAAATCACGGAGTCAAGGCATGTAGGTCTCTATATTGAAACAACCGTGCAATGATGCATCGTTTACATCCGCCTGCTGGAGCTTCCAGCCATGGTGTGTGACTATACACATGAATGTTGAGACAATGGTGTAGTGACCAACCAGCAAAAGAAAATTGGACCCCAATAATTGCCAAAATCTTCCTGTTATTCTACAAGCTTGGTAGTTGTCCAAATTGTCATTTAGCTTTAGCTTGTGTCGGATCGTCCAAGTGAGGCGGTCGTTGGACTGCTTGGTCGATTGTCAAACTCAACTACACCATGTGATTTGAGCCATCAAATTCTGCATACATGATTTTTTCCTTGTGGTCGACATTATCTTACTTTATGGCTTGTCAGACTGTACCTTGCTTGGGGGGAAGTATGGAGACGTCCTTAGTTGTGAAACAATCCCAAACACAGCCCAAGGCAAAAGTGTCAAGGGTGTTATGAATCGTATGCATAACCAAAGGATGTCGCACCACTACTTTGAATGGGAAATTGATTCAAAATGTCTAAGAAAGTCAAGAATTCGGGGGTGGGTGCAGTTTTGAGAGTGGAGGACGGTACACTAGATCATGTGTGTCATTGTAAGATTGGATTTTTGGCTACAAAGCAAAGGAGTGGACTCTTCCACTATACTTAACTCTCTTGGCCGACAACAAGTGTCGCGAATTCTGACATGTCAGGTAACAAGGAAACTTGCGTAGGCCGGACAGGAGGCAGAGAGGCAAGGAACACATGGAAACTGAGACCATTATAATCCTGAAAGCTAGTACATAAAGATAGGTTAAAGTTATGGGGGACCTTGGGGCCTCTAGCAATGGTGCGACGAGAGAGGACTGACGGGGGAACACTCGCATCTTCTCAAGTACAAAACATCGGGTTTCGACAAAAGTACATTCCATCATACCATCTAATGAGATCATCGTGTCGACTAGTATCATGGCCATGGCATAACCGACATGAGGAAAGGCAAACTCAGTATGTTATGCCATCTTGAGGTCGTCCGTGGTTTTGTCCAAATCTAGGGATAGAACATTCATTTTGTGTCGCGGTGGACATCCCTCTAACTGGTTGACCTTTTACTACCACCGCTTGTACAAGGTCCTTGTCCCCTAATCCCTGTCCCCTACCACTTGTTGTGTCCCTCCTTCCCACGTGTGGCCACTTTACTTCCTTGATGATGAGTCACAAGAGTGTACCAAGGAGTGGGTGCATGAGCCATCCCACATTGTTACAACGACATTAGACTATAGTGCATGGACAACCTTCTTAACAACTTTCGTCCCAAAAAACATAGACCAAGCTTGTGGAAAACAACTCTAGCTAGACTGAAATGACCTCCAATATCTTGGTGTCACGATCGATGAACATGTTGGCCAAGTCGCCATGGGTCGCCATCATGATGGTGGCAAGGGCCTAGTATTGTGTCAGCCCTAATCTCTCAAGCTTGATGTGAGGAGCATGGCACACCGCCAATAGTCACCCTCAGACTCGGACACACTCAAATAGAGGATGTTGAAATTCGCAAGATGACGTGGCCCATCTACAGCAAATAATGCAAGAGCTAGCTATGAGCTCTTGTGCACACCCTCTTTAGAACTAATTTTCAAGGCTTCCAAACATGATACACTTCCCGCTACCACCTCTTGTGGATTAGCTTACATTAGCCCTCGCATTGTATATGTTATAACTTGCATTAGGGATCAGTCATCTCATAGTAATGCACATGGTGTGACTAGACACCCTCTACATCCACCCACATCTAGAAGAGCATCTCCCAAGTGTCAAAGCCTGTCTTGCTAGTGTAGCGTGGTGGGTGTTACTCAAAGTCATTGGGTCTCAATAATGAGTGCAACACGAGGTAAAGAGGTAGAGCAGCGAGGAGCTTGAAAGTACCAAAGTATGGAGGCTACGCTCTATTGTGTTATGGGTTATTGGGAGGTATGACGGAATAAGGCATTGATGGTGATGCAGAACAAGAGTTGGCTCCTGAAGGATACGTATCTTGACTTCTATGTCACAAGTTAACTACGACACTAACAGCCACTATTGGTGCTCCAAATGCTGGTGTTGTTATTCCTGCTCCTCCATGTTGCAACTTCTGGATTTCTTGTAGCGTAACATGCCGCTTGGCATGCTTCTCACTCAGCTTGGTGATGGCTCGTGTGCATGAACTCACTGCCTGGCCAACATGGTGTAGACATAGTTTTGTCATGCAAAGAGAGTTGAGCCCAAGCCAATCAAATGTAGTTTTTGCTGTTGCTGATGTCTTGGTTTCCACAACTGCTCATGTTGATGATGTAAAAAAGATGAGGCAAGGTGAACTAAAACTGATATTCTCATTATGAGGTGAATGAGGAGGTTATTGTAATGACGGTCTAAGTAATATTGTAGCGGGAGGGCCGGTTCGGCCCTCCCTCCTCGCTGAAGCGAGGGGTGGTTGCGCACCACCCCTCGCGCCAGCGAGGGCTGGCCGGCGGCGAGCAATTCCCTGGCCGTCGGCCAGCTCGCTGCCGGCCGGCTGGACGGCCGGCGGCCGGCCAAGCGACCGGCCGGCCACCGGCCGGCTAGCCGCCAGCCGCCGATCGCGGCCTCAGCCCGATCGGCGGCTGAGGGGCCACGAGGGCCTCGAGGGCAAGGCCTCGTGGCCTCGTGCCCTCGCCCCCCCTCGCCCTCTTTGCAAATGAGCAAGAGAGGATGAGGGACAGGGGTAGCGAGGGTGAGGTCAAAATAAATTGGCGCGAAATCGCTAGCGTGCCTCGCACGCGACGATTTTGCGCCAGGACGACAAAACGTATATCGAAGTTCGTTTATGACAAACTTCGACATAAAACAAACGAAATAACTCGTGCAAACACACGAATTCGAGGTAAAAACCCCCGGTTTGGGTCCCAAAACCAGGGGTTTGGTTAAAACGGAAATGGGCCTCCGGAGACTCGAATCATTCGAGTCTCTTTGCTCTGGGTCGTTGATGACGATTGCCCCTCAGTCTTGCGAAGGGGGTAAACCTCTGGCGCGGACTGAGAACGTCATTCTGCGAACTCCGACGACGACTTCAGAGCAGGAGCTGGAGACTCAACCCGTTACAGTGGTTCTCAGAGCCAGACGACCCTCGCGACCAAGGGTTCGATGGAAACGGCGGCTACGACATAGATAAAACGCCGCCGGCAGCTACAAGCAGCAACAAAAACGCCAGAACGGACTATGGCATCTACACTTCACGGATTGAAGCGCCGTAAAGTGCGTTAGAGAGCTTGAAAAACGCTCTAATTCGTGGAGACTCTTCCTTCTAGCCTCTCCTCACTTCCAGAGGGCTAGGAAGATTTTTGTGGGGTGGGGTGGGGAGTCCCCAACCTAAAAAACCACAAAATCCTCTCCATCTTCAAGGTTCCTTCAAAACCCCTTCATAAAAAATTGGGACAGCGCCCCTCCCCAAGCTAAGGGACTCTCACGACCTGAGAGCATCCTAAAAAGAAGAAGCGTGATACCTTGGGGACTTTTGGCGGCTCCCCCAACGTCGTTGGCTCAAGGAGGACGCCGCCAAGGGGCGCAAGACGCGCAAAGAAGACTCAAGAGGAGGCCAAGGAAGACAAGAAGACAGGAAGAAGACAAGAAGTTAGAAGAAGGATTGGAAAAGTTGCTAGGAATTGTGTAATTCCTCTTCCATTCTTTGTCCTAGCTTTGTGAGCGGTACTCACACTTCTTGTCAATTCCTTGTATTGTAATTTTCTGTTTTCCTAGGTACTAGTCCTTGCCAATCGCCGTGAGTCACGGCTTAGGAAGACTAGTTCCAAAATCCACNACTCTCACGACCTGAGAGCACCCTAAAAAGAAGGAGCGTGACACCTTGGGGACTTTTGGCGGCTCCCCCAACGTCGCCGGCTCAAGGAGGACGCCGCCAAGGGGCGCAAGATGCACAAAGAAGACTCAAGAGGAGGCTAAGGAAGACAAGAAGACAGGAAGAAGACAAGAAGTTAGAAGAAGGATTGGAAAAGTTGCTAGGAATTGTGTAATTCCTCTTCCATTCTTTGTCCTAGCTTTGTGAGCGGTACTCACACTTCTTGTCAATTCCTTGTATTGTAATTTTCTGTATTCCTAGGTACTAGTCCTTGCCAACCGCCGTGAGTCACGGCTCAGGAATACTAGTTCCAAAATCCACGCCCTTGTGCCGACGTGGTGGCCTAGGAAAGTAGAAATTAAGTATATTATTGCCTCACCGATCGTGAGAGCGTGACTTTAGGAGGCGATTCCTCCTCAAAGTTGTGGGGTGATCCTCACAACGGTCTTCACGTGCTAGTCGCACGAGCGACGAGATGGCAAGTGCCGGACCATCTAGGACCAACAAGGACAAGGTGGTTACGGCCTCACTACGAGCTCTCGGCGGACTCCAAGTTTTGGGAGCCGCCGCCGCGAGCACGGTTGCCAACCCAAAGGCAACCGTACCGCCAAGGGCAACCCTACTGCCGAAGGCAACCGACGCAGACCTCGGCGTTACCGAGCGGCGTGCGGAGGCCAAAAAGGTGCTTAACGAGCACGTCGACGCGCACGTGGGTGACCCACACGCGACGGACGATGCGATGGAGGAGGATCTCCCGGGGGGATACCCCAACGAAGAGCAGGACGACGACGAAGGCGAAGGCGACAAGGATCGCGACCATCGCCATCATCGTGCGACGAACTCGAGTTGATTGCTCGAGAAGGGCAAGACGCCCGCCGCATTGCCTGAAGCTGCCGACGGCAGTGAGACTGTCGAGAGCAGCAAGGGCGTTGAAAGTAGCCACACGGGAAGTTCCCGCGAGAACGAGCTGGACGACGTCACCGCGAAGGCAATTCGCGACGACCGTCGTAGGCTCGCGGAGTTTACTGCTGAGGCCGCAGGCCGACTAAAGATCACCACTGATGGTGGAGATACGGCACCACTCGGAGGAATGGGGGCGGACCCTCCTTCCTACGATGCGGCCGCAATGGGGCAAGGCAGCGCCCACTCGAGCGTCGTCATCGACGACAGTCTCCTCCCAAAGGTGGGACTCCTTGAAGGCGTGTACGTGAACCGTACCCTCTTGCAGTGGGTAAGGGTGCACGGACAACGCGAGGCCCTAGAGGCTATCGCCGATGCTCTAACGACATCAGAGCTCAAGTTCGCGTTCGCAAACCTGCTAGCCCACGTCGAGCAGAACATCACGGACTTTGACCGTGATCGCCAGCTCAGCGCTTGGCCGCCCATGAGGCAAGCCACCGATGCAACGACCTCGACAAGGCGTTGCAGAGCGTGACCCAAGTGCGGATGCAGCAGCAAGCGCAACGTACCACAGCTGCGGATGCCATTGCCGGTGGCAGTGACGACTTGCCTACCTCGACGACTTCGGGGTCGGTCATGAACACACCCTTCCTCCACAGTGTGGAGATCTTCCGAAAGGACGTGAAGCTGACCGACTGGCTGAACCGCATGGAGCACGTCCTACGTGTCCACAAGGCTCCACTCGGCCAGTGGGGCGACCTTGCCACGACGCGGCTTGAAGACAAATCTTCAAGTATGTGGTCAAGGAGTGGACTGCCCAGCAGCCGCACCTTGAGTGGCAGCCCATGCTGTGGGAGGCCTTCTGTGCGATCATGCGCAAGAAGTGCACCCAACGTGAGGAGGCGCAGCGCGCCTTCCACAAGATCAAGGACTTTAGGCAGCTGGGCAGCTCGCTCGAATCCTACTTGAGCGAGTTCGCCGCACTCGTGGAAGAAGCCGAAAGCTTCTCCGAGGACGATGGGACTCAGACCTTCAAGTACCCGGAGTGCATGCTGCTGGAGTACTTGCGTGATTGTCTCACCAGTGAGAAGCTGAAGGACAAGACCACCACGACAGCCATTGGCCGAGCTTAGACAAGCTGGAGGGCGTTGCGCGACTACATGAGCGAAGTGTATGCGGCGAGCCCGAAGCACTACTCTGATGCACGACCGAACGCACGTGCACAGCAAGGCCGCGACATGCGCATGGACGCTGTAGGGGCTAGTGGGTCAGCTGGACAGCGAGGCGGGGCCAAGGGCAAGCAGCCTACAAACCCTCCAACCAAGAAGGCTGGTGGATACAAGGGCCCCAACAACAAGCGCAGCCGCGAGATTGATGAGCTGCAGGTGGCGCGTGAGCGTCGCAACACATCCTTCCGCGGAGGACTCAGCCACAACTGCATGTAGCCGGGCCACTTTAGGGCTCAATGCCCTCAGGCTGCTGGGGGTGGACAAGAGGCCGCGGCGTTAGCTGCAGCAGTAGCACCTCGTGGAGATGGTGCAACAGGAGGCCGTGGACAGGGCCATGGACAGGGTCGCGGTCGCGGCAATGGGCCCGGCCGTGGTAACGGACAGAGCCGTGGGGCGAGTTTTCCCCACCCCTGAGTGACGTCAGTGGAGACCACTCGGGGGTAAAACTGGATCACGAGTGTGAGTTCATGTTTTCAGACGAGGATGTTAAACAATTTGAGTTTTTGACAAGTTCAAATTTCTCTGTTGTTTTCTCCCCTCTCATTGAACCTCATTCTGCACTTGCTGATCGACATTGCCCACTAAATCTTGCATCACCAAACGAGATGCATGATCGAACCTGCTTAATGGTGGCGACACCAACCACTGTGCAAGAGTTGTGTAACACATTGATTGAAGCAAACGCCTTCAAAGTAATGAGTTCAATCACGTTCGCAGTACCTTTAGTCGAAGATTTCGACCCAGTCAAGTTTAAAGACTGNCGGTCGCGGCAATGGGCCCGGCCGTGGTAACGGACAGAGCCGTGGGGCGAGTTTTCCCCACCCCTGAGTGACGTCAGTGGAGACCACTCGGGGGTAAAACTGGATCACGAGTGTGAGTTCATGTTTTCAGACGAGGATGTTAAACAATTTGAGTTTTTGACAAGTTCAAATTTCTCTGTTGTTTTCTCCCCTCTCATTGAACCTCATTCTGCACTTGCTGATCGACATTGCCCACTAAACCTTGCATCACCAGACGAGATGCATGACCGAACATGCTTAGTGGTGGCGACACCAACCACTGTGCAAGAGTTGTGTAACACAGTGATTGAAGCAAACGCAGTGAGTTCAATCACGTTCACAGTACCTTTAGTCGACGATTTCGACCCAGTCAAATTTAAAAACTGGAAGGTGCTAGCCAAATTCACACGTGCCCACAAGATGTGGACTCGAGTGGGTGAATCATGGGAGTTGCGACGCCCGTCGTACAGATTCCGTGTTTATCACAAACTCGGCTTACCGTAGTTAAGTCTGTTCACTCGGAAGAGTGGATGCAACATGACGATGTAGTTCAAAGGACACCTAGCTGGTGCTCCTGTGAACGTATTGGCTGACACTGGAGGGGACGACTGATTTGTTAGCCTTGGCTTTACCCGACAGGTTGGCCTGAAGTACGAGCCATCGAATGGCGCAGTTGTTGTCGGTGACAACCGTACGGTACCCGTGATCGGTACACACAGAGTGTCACGTTGAAGGTACTCAACCTTCTTGACCCGTTCGACATGGTGCTAGGCGATCCCTAGCTTCGTCACAACAAGGCTTTAATGTGCTTTGAATCAAAGCGTTTGATCCTCCGAAAAGGACGACGTCGCTTTACGTTGATTCCGAGTACGGAACAATCACCGACCCGACTCAAAGTCCATGCCAGTTTTTCTGCAATGCAAGTCAAGAGACGTATTCGACAAGGTTGTCGATACTTCTTGCCTCAGCTGCAGAAAGTTGAGGATGAAGTGACGGAAGACACGCCACAAGAGATCAAATCTCTATTGGCGGAGTTCTCGGATGTGTTCCAAGACCCACCGGCTGGGCTTCCACCAAAAATACACATGGGCCACACGATTCCACTGCAACTGGAGGCGACTCCTCCGTTCAGACCCATGTATCGCCTTAGTCCAACAGAAAGGCGAGAGGCCGAACGCTAAATCAAAGAGTACCTTGCAAAAGGGTGGATCGAGCCCAGTAGCTCGCCGTACTGTGCGCCGATCCTTTTTGTGAACAAAAAGGATGGTGGTTTACGCATGTGCGTGGATTACCGGGCGTTGAACAAGCTGACGGTGAAAAATCGATTCCCCTTACCACGGATTGAGGACCTTTTTGACCAACTCAAAGGCGCAAAAGTGTTTTCATCCTTGGATTTGTCTCAAGGGTACCATCAAATCCGCATCATGGAAGATGATGTGCCCAAAACCGCGTTTCGAACGCACATGGGACACTATCAGTTCCGAGTGTTATGCTTCGGGCTTACAAATGCCCCGACAACCTTCCAAGGAGAAATGAACCAAACGTTTGCCAAGCAACTTGGACAGTTTGTCTTGGTTTACCTGGATGACATCCTGGTTTTCTCCAAATCAATGGAAGAGCACATAGAACATCTGTGCGAAGTTCTCGCAATCCTTCGGGAACAGAAGTTCTATGCGAAAGTGAGCAAGTGCAAGTTTGCACAAGACGAGCTCGAATACCTTGGACACATCGTCGGCAAGGACGGCATCCGTGTCGACCCACAAAAGGTCCAAGCCGTTGTGGACTGGCCATGCCCCGAAAATGTTGGGCAGATTCGGTCTTTCCTCGGCCTTGCAAACTACTTTCGATGGTTTATGCAAGGGTATTCGACCCTGGTAGCACCGTTAACCAGGCTCACGCAAAAAGACGTGCGTTGGGAATGGACATCTGATTGCGAGAATGCATTTCTCAAGGTCAAAAAGCTTCTCTCCACAGCGCCTGTCCTAGCTCTTCCGGATCCATCGCAACCGTGGGAGGTTCGATGTGATGCGTCGGCAGTAGGACTTGGAGCCGTCCTCATGCAGAACGGTTACCGAGTTGCGTATGAGAGCCGGAAGCTCATCCCCGCGGAAACGCGGTACACGACTGGGGATCAAGAGCTCCTTGCGGTAGTACACGCTTTCAAGATGTGGCATTGCTACCTCGAGGGTGCTCAAGGGGGTGTGACGGTCTTGACCGACCATAATCCATTGGTGTTTTTCCAAACGCAACCGAACCTGTCAAGACGACAAGCGCGTTGGAGTGAATACCTGAGTCGATTCTCGTTCACATGGGAATATCGGCCAGGACGCATCAACGTGGCCGACCCACTAAGCCGACAGCCTGTGGAAATTAAAGCAACCACTGAGGTCAGTGGGTGTTTTATGGCCATTGCAACAGCAACCGTATAACCACTAGATCCCCCTGCACCTCTGCGGCAACCACCGCGAGAGATTATCCATTACAATGGCTTTGTAAACAGGATCCGGATGGGATACTGTGTGGATTCTTGGTTTCAAGACTCTTGAAATCTGGACAAGTACGGCTTGGTGGAGGCCGCAGGAATCTTCTGGCACGGAGAACAAGTTGTTGTGCCAAACTCGGGAGATCTTCGAGCAAAGGTTATCTCCCAGTTCCACGACCCGCCGGTCGCAGGTCACGTGGGACCCCGAAAGACCGGACAAGCACTCTCGGACCACTATTGGTGGTCAGGGTGGAGTGTCGATGTCCGTAAGTATTGCATGACATGGGATCCATGTCTTTGGAATAAGGTTAGTAACAAGAAGCCTGCTGGACTCCTCCAATAGCTTCCCATTCCTGGGACTCCATGGGAGTGCGTCAGCATGGACTTCATTACTGGTCTTCCGGACACGGCCCGTGGCCATGATGCAATACTAGTGGTTGTGGATCTTTNGACGAAGATGACACACTTCATTCCTACAACCACTGACGTGAACGCAGAGGAGACCGCTCGTCTCTTCTTTGAGGGTGTCGTAAAGTACCACGGCTTGCCGTTGCGCATTATCTCCGATCGAGATCGCAAATTTGCTAGTAAGTTCTGGCAAAAGATGCACGAATATTTTACTAATGAATCGCAAATGTCAACAGCATTTCACCCTCAAACTGACGGGCAAACAGAGCGCATGAATCGCACTCTAGAGCAGATGCTCCGCATGTACGTGGACCCTACCATGCATGATCGGGACAAATTCCTGGCACTGGCAGAGTTTGCGGTGAACAACGCGGTGAACGAGTCCACACAGTTCACACCGTTCGTGTTGAACAGTGGTCGGCATCCAGTAGTACCCTCTTCATTGGTGAAGAGTGGGAGTACAGGAGGGCAGGTTCCTTCCGCTCAAGCCTTTGCCGAGCGCATCGACTCCTTGTTACACGAGGCGAAGGGTCACCTTCAAGCAGCTCGGCAGTGACAAAAGGCATATGCCAACAAAGGTCGCCAGGAGGTCTCATTTGACATCGGCGACAAAGTGCTGCTTAGCACTAAAAACCTTCGGCTGAAGTCGCCAGGGGCAACAAAACTTCTACCGAAGTGGATTGGGCCATTTCCCATTGTGGCACGCATCGGGCCAGTGGCATACCGATTGCTAATTTCGCCGAGTATGAAGATACATGATGTGTTTCATGTGCGCCTGCTGGCTCCATACACGGCAGAAGGAACCGTTGAGCCACCACCAGCAGTCTTGGCTGCCGACGGCCAATACGAGGTCCTTCGCCTACTCCAGCACCGAGAACGTACTCTTCGGTTGCGCGTTGTCAGGGAGTACCTCGTTCATTGGGCCGGTTGTGGACCTGAACAATATTCATGGGAGCCCAAATCTCGGCTGCCCACAGGGGTGGTCAACGAGTACTGGAGCGAGCTTGTAGCTCGCACAGATCGACTCGTGGCAGGAGGTACCACCTGAACGCGGAAAAAGTTAACATCATTCCCACGAGGCAACATTCATGGACAGCGACCATAGGAGGTTGGGGACACCCAACATGGTTGTTGCGCAAACGCTCCAGCCTAAAGGGGGGAGGCCGCTAGCCGTGCTGACCTACAAGCTGCAGCTTAGGTCTAAGTACCATGCACGTGTTCATGTTTAGCTGGTGATTGAAATCATTAATTTTCTTTCACAGTGTTGATGACTCACTGTCTGGCAATCCTACATGTTGTTCATGAACCGGGACGGTTCATAATAAGTGGGGAGGAATGTAGCGGGAGGGCCAGTTCGGCCCTCCCTCCTCGCTCAAGCGAGGGGTGGTTGCGCACCACCCCTCGCATCAGCAAGGGCTGGCTGGCGGCCAGCAATTCGCTGGCCGTCGGCCAGCTCGCTGCCGGCCGGCTGGATGGCCGGTGGCCGGCCAAGCGACCAGCCGGCCACCGGCCGGCCAGCCGCCAGCCGCCGATCGTGGCCTCAGCCCGATTGGCGGCTGAGGGACCACGAGGGCCTCAAGGGCGAGGCCTCGTGGCCTCGTGCCCTCGCCCCCCCTCGCCCTCCTTGCAAATGAGCAAGAGAGGACGAAGGATAGGGGTAGCGAGGGCGAGGTAAAAAAAAACTGGCGCGAAATCGCCAGCGTGCCTCGCACACGACGATTTCGTGCCAGGACGACAAAACGTATATCGACGTTCGTTTATGACAAACTTCAACATAAAACAAACAAAAGAACTCGTGCGGACACACGAGTTTAAGGTAAAAATCCCCAGTTTGGGTCCCGAAACCAGGGGTTTGGTTAAAAACGGAAATGGGCCTCCGGAGACTTGAAATATTCGAGTCTCCCTGCTCTGGGTCGTTGATGACGATTGCCCCTCAGTCTTGCGAAGTGGGTAAACCCCTGACGCGGACTGAGAACGCCATTCTGCGAACTCTGACGACGACTTCAGAGCAGGAGCTGGAAACTCAGCCTGTTACAAATATGAAACACTGTAAAACATCATCTCCAAGACAAAAACAGTTTTCACTGATGATATTAGCAAGGGGGATGTGGTGAAATGCTTCACGATGAGAAGCTCCATCCCTATCACCATGTTCGAGGAACATGCTTGACACATCCCATACATGACATCAAACGAAGACCTCTTGGTTGATGCGTGTACCATCTAGTTCTAGAGAAACCCGGCCAGTGAGAGCTTGCATTTCCATACCTCACCTTCGGTTTAGAGATCCCGTGCTGAAAAACCTCCATGTTCTGGTCAATGAATTCGGTTTTGCCATCTATTTGGACATGGTAGGCCACCAAGAGAGCCACCAAGGTACCCAGCTGCTTGAAGAATCCCTCTCAAAACGAGGAGGTGAAGTGTGGGTTGTGGTCCAAGACCATGCACTTCGGAACCGAATGAACTTGAATGACGTGTTGCGATACGAGTTGAGTTGAATTCGCAGGCATGATCTTCTCAGTGCACCAGATCAAGTGGGCAATCTTGTTGAACCTTCCAATCACTAACTGCACCATAGTGTTATCCATCTTGCTCTGTGGAAGACCCTTCCACAAAGTGGAGGCCAAAGTGGAAGATTATCCGCCATGTTCGTCCACAACCACTCCAACATGTATAGCTTCACCAGTTCTCCTCGCCTCGCTACCTCTTTCACTCAACATTTTGACACTTGCTACAAGTGCTCACCTACCCTGTGTCATCTGGTACATCATCGTCCACCAATACTGATGCACGAGCATTTTAAAGGCCTTGTCAAAGCCAAAAGAGCTATGATAGCACGGATCCTACACCTCCTCCAAAAGAAACTACCAAAATGATGGAATCACGTACACCAAAATCTGGTCCTCCTTCTCATGCCACCAATACTAGTTGTTGCACTCGCACCCCTTCATCCCATCCACAACATATTCCTGGTCCTCCGCATACTTGTGAGCAAACACAATACAAATGACTAGGGATCCCGAGTCATTTTCTTTGTCCTACATTAGCACCACGCCAATCACATTCTCGTTTGTATCCGTCGCCAACACATACTCCCTGCTCATGTCCGGCTGCACCAACAGGCGGACATTACATGCGGCAACTTTCATTTCTCCAAACTTATGTTCCTCCTTCATACCCTATTCCCAACAAGCGCCTTCTCAAGAAAGTCTGTCTAAGGTTCTCCCTTGTTCACATGCCCTTGGATAAACCTCTTGTAGTAGTTTGCAACTGTTAAGAAAACCTGGATGATGCACATGTAGACCCGTTCTTGCCACTCATTTACTACTTCCACCTTCATTGGGTCCATGCTTTTTCTCCACCGACTATGTAGACATGGAACTCCATGTCTTCCTTGAAAAACAAACACTTACTCAATTTCAGAATCAGTCGCTCCTTTCTCAGTACTTCCATCACTAAGGTCAAGTGCTCTAAGTTCTCCTCCATCGCCCGTAAGTAGAAAAGGACGTCCTCAAGGAAGACGGCCAAAAAATGGTCAAATCAGAGGTGGAACACCTGGTTTATTTGTGCCCTTAACACAAAAGGAGCAGTTTCTAAGACATTAAGAGATACTTGAAGTATTCACAGTGTATCTGAAACGTGGTCGTTTCCACATCCTCCTCCATAACACGGGTTTGGTGGTATCCCTACCTCAAAGTTAACTCACTCAAGACATGTGTGTGTGATAGGTGGTCAAACAACTTAGCTCATGACAATACATAGCAAATCTATGTTGTGATGTTGTTGAGCATCCGGAAGACCACACACATTTTCAATTCTCTCAACTTCCTCTTGATGAACAACATTAGCGCTACATATGTAGACACTTATGATTGTATGAAACCACTGTCCACAAACTCCCCCGACTGTTTCTTGAGCTCCACAAGCTTTCTATCGCTCATGCACTTGTAAGACCTCACCGTTGTTGACGACCCTCGAACCACCTTGATCTTGTGGTCATTTTTGTACCGCAGCGGAGACCCCTTTCGTAACTCCCCTTGAAAACTACGTAAGAATGGTTTGAGTACCGTCCTCACACTGTGAGGCAACTCGTCGCAGTCAAAGCTGTCGACGTGGCACACTGTTAGCTACAACCACGGCCATGGCTACAACAAGAACACTGGATACTACTGCATCCTCACGAAGGAGCATTAGCCATGTTTGTGTGCACCATGCAAAAGGTAAGGAAACGTTGTATGGAGCTTACGTCAAAACAAAATCAAGGACCAAAAAGGAGGGAAATGTGGAGAGGCAAGGGAAGAAATGCATGGCCCCATAAGGCATATTGTATTTACCCAGGGTCACCAGTCCAAGATTCCTTCCTTTGGTGACATTTTTTTTTTCATATCAGCATCTTCTTTGCTGAGATGGTTAGTAACTACGTCGGATTTATGGATGAGATATCGTTTTTTCAAATGTTTCAAAGTTATAAGAAATAAAGAAAGAATGCAATTATATTAACTCTCCTCAGGTATGTTACAATGAGCATCCCATTTCTCCTTCGCCTAGGTTTAGTTAACAAACGTCAATAGTAGCTTTCACGTGAGCTGCAAGTCGAGGCATTCATGATGTCATCATCATGACTTCAAGTATAAATATTTATATGCTCATTTTATTATACATGGAAAAAAATGAATTCGAACTAGGAACCAGTGGTACCGGAATCGACGGAGTCCTTGGCAAATTAGGCCAAAACCGCGGTGCTTGAGGGTCTCCGATCCTCAAGCCATCCCGTCTCACCGCCCACAGTCCCAGGTGACGCCGCTCGAGCCATGTGGCTCCTTTGATCGGTCGGCGTGGAACTGCCACGCTACACTCCCCCCCACTAGGAGTGAGCCACTTCGGCATCTCCACGAATCCCAATGTGGGATTCGAGCCATGTAGCTCTTATGCCAATGTAACGGATTCGACGGAATCCTTGGCCGAGTAGGCCAAAACCGCAATGCTTGATGGCCTCCTACCCTCATGCCATCCCGTCTTACCGCCCACAATCCCAGGTCACCCCGCTCCAGCCACATGGCTCCTTTGACCGGTCGGCATGGCACTGCCACGCTACACCAAGTGACAAGGACAAGAAAGATACGAACATGCAAAGGTGGGTTGTAACGGATTCCACGAAATCCTTGGCCGACTAGGCCAGAACCGCGGTGCTTGAGGGTTTCCGACCCTCAAGCCATCCCGTCTCACCGTCCAGAGTCCCAGGTGACCCTGCTCAAGCTACGTGGCTCCTTCGACCGGTCGGCATGGCACTGCCACGCTACATGGGTGGTGCTCCTTTGAAGATTTGGAGATTTACTCATTTGACTCCAAGCACGGCGGACTGGATTTCTCATCCAATTAAACTAAAGCTGCCTAGAGCGACTTTGGCCAATGATGCAAGGTTCATCGGGGGCTAATGGATGCTGTTGGATGGGAAGTAGAGGAGTGTTTTTGAGCAAGGGTGCTATAACTTTCTGGTATTGAGGTGCTATTTGGTTGGAAATGACAAGTTGCAAATACGATTGGGACCTGCTATTTGATGGACAAGTCAAATACGGGGTTATTCAAGAGTCAAAGGAAGTTACACGATCTATTTCATGGTAGTGTGAGCTATACCTTCATCAACCTCAAGCTGAAAATGAGGTTGGGACTTGCGCAGAAACCAGGGACGTCGGCCAAGGCTCGAGATGTGTCCATAGTAAAGGGTTATGGCATGTCTCTCATTGCGCATGATGTCCACATGCGTTACCTAGAGTGTGACATGGAGTTCTACACTTGCCCAGGTTTTGGCTTCGTTGTTTGAGATTGGTTGTAGAATTAGATTTCCATCTTGATTAGAGGTACAACAGGGTAGTCATCAAGTCTAACGAGAGGAATCTCACTTTGCCATTGTGGGAGGATGAGGAAAAGAATTCAAAATGGCAGAACGGGGAAAGCAGATGTACATCAATAACTTGAAACAAATGTGAGGATGTGAGAGCGAGGGTGGCCAGGGCTATCTTGCTAATGTGCATCCACAACAAGCAACAGAATAGCAGATCACAGCAATGAAAAAATTAAAGGGGAAGTGCATTACCTCGCTACAAAAAAAATCGTAAAGGCCCCATAAGGCATCCGACATGTTAACGCAACAACATAGTAGTTGCACGTCGACCACCACATACACCTGAAGCTATACAACCGACCGAAGGTGAAAGAAAACTATTGGATGAGCGAACACCTGCTGACCGAACTCAATCAGCAGCTGGACAAGATGTTGATTCAGGGTTTATCAGATCCTCCAGGTCACTCTATGCACCACTTGTACTTTTCGTGAAGAATAAAACTAGGGAGATGCAAAGATTCGTGCATTACCAAGCGTTCAACAACATCACCATCAAGAACCGCTACCCTATTATCCAAGAAAAGAAGCTTTTCGACCAACTGTACGGGGCCACAATTTTCACCAAAATCGACATACGCAGTGGCTATCATCAGATCCACGTATCTGACAAGGATGTTGAGAAAACAACATTCAACACCCACATACGACACTTCAAATTCACGATTATGCCGCTTCAACTCCCAAACCCCCTTGTAACATTCATGGTGGCAATGAACAACATTTTTTGCCCATGCCTCGATGTTGTGGTTGTATACCTTGACAACATCGTGGTGTACAGCCGCATCCCGGAGGAGCACAATGAGCATCTCAATAAAGTTCTCCAGATCTTAGGAATAGAGAATACGAAAACTCTCAAAATGCGACTTCGGTCGCTATTCGGTCACTTTTTTGGCCACATCTTTGGCGGCGGACGGATCACTATGGATTCGAAAAAAGTACAGGCAATCCCTCATTGGCTAACACCGACCAATGTTTTAGACGTGCAAATATGTATAAGCGGTTAGAACTACTACTAGTGATTTGCAAAGGACAACGCTTGAGTGACAACGTCTCTCTCCAATCTCACTTGTAAAAGCATTGAATGAGATCAGGAGGACAGCGAACAAGAAGCATTCAACGCTTTGAGGAACGCTCTGACCCAAGTGCTAGTCTTACAATGGGCGATTCCGACGGAGGGCATCATGGCTACCGTCTCGTTCGATCGAGCCATAGGAGCAGTTCTTCAAAAGGACAACGGTGTGGAGGAACAACCGGTAGCATGCATGTCGCAAAAGCTGCAGGGATCAAATCTCAACTACGCGGTAAATAAAAGAAATGCTCGCAGTCGTGTACATGTTTAAAACATGACAGTGCTACTTGGACTGCCGGCGATGGGTCCTCCGCATCGACCATCATGCGATGGAGTGTCTCAAGACTCAGCCAAATCCAAGCTGTCACCAAACTCGGTGGATGGAGTTCCTTGAGTCAAACTTTGACTACGTCATCAAGTACTGACCTAGAAGGATAAATACCTAGAAGGATAAGTACTGACCAGTGGATGGCCTAAATCGACGGCCTGATCTCATGGTCGAGATCAACACGCTAATCGGTGAACGAGACCTGTACCTCATGAGGCTATTTGCAATGAGTTATGCTGAGTTTGAAAAAGAGCGACAGAGATTCACTCGCAAGGTCCTCGTATTGCTAGAGAAGGAAGTGCAAAGGATGACATTGGAGGAATGTCATGAAATCGGTCTAGTTGGGCATTTCGGCGAGGATAAGACGCTAAAAGGCTGGAGAAGTACTATTGGTGGGAAAAAATGTAGACCAATGTGCTTGCCTTTTACAAATCGTGCGACAGTTGTGCGGCAAAACCTCGTCGCACAAGGCCACCAGGATTACTCTAACCACTTCCTGTTTTGACCAAGTCTTGGGTTAACATCAGCATGGATTTTGTGACGCAATTTCTCGCCACTTCCGAGGGCTACTATGCCATCCTTGACATAGGCATGAACAACGCTTGCCTCACATCATGGTGATTCACCATGTTTTCCACATTACCATGGTGAAGCTCTACCAAGACCCCCGCAAGAACAGCCCGGGCAGAGATGTCACAGGTCTACTTCATATCCAAGTCGACCAGGATACGGAGTACGTGATTGGCGATATCCCAGGACATCGACACCGCAGAAAAAGGACTAGGTATCTCGTCAAATGGCACATCTATGACGCCCCGCACAAAACGAGGAGCCTTAGAACAACCTCCAAGACGTCGATCACCTGATCAACAGTAATTACTGTTGTCTTCGGCCTACGTCTGCCTATGCACCGAGATTTTGTGGCTAGAAGGGGGTGAAGTGTTACGTCCCTAACATAGAGGAGTCTCTAAACACCGCGAGTGAGCATTCTTGTCCTTACCTTTATGGTCCAATGTGTGTCGACCTCAGGATTTTTCACGACGTTTGGCCGAGGATATTTTGGCCACTCTTCCGGACCTCCGGTGTTCCATTGCCAAAGATTCTAACATCTTCGACCACTTTCTAGCATGGTCGACAGAAATGTCGCAAAGTGTACCCGTGTTTCGATACTGTTCGGTCGACTCCTTGACTTAGCTGCAATTTCATATAACCGCGTCTCGATATTCTCAAAGTCACCCGACTTCTCGGCAAAGCAACCACTCTCGATGCGGCCTTGCACGCGTCGCTCTGCTCGAGCGCCAAGGACCCAATAGAGGCCTCATTGTGATTCTTATCATTGTACATGTGTCCCCGAATTGTTGGACGCATTTCAGTAAGTGCACTTACTGTTTAATACAAGTAATCCATTTGTCCCAATTCCTCGAATCGTCTACGACTACGCACCTCATCCCTATGAATCACCTACGTTCTGCTTGGCGCAACACTCGCGACAGCGAGGCCCGTCAGATCCCCTTTCAATGCATAGGGAGTTAACTTCCACCAATGCATTTTTTTGGGGAAGATTGGTTTCGTGGACATTGCATAGAACGTTATGACGGAGCGATAACCCGGCTCCTCTGAAAAGCCTGCCCACTCTGGTATCCAACCATCTGGTATATAGTCGATCTCGATACAGGGTGGCGACCATATACCCATTGAATTCTCGATAGATCCGCCATATCCACAGACCGCTCTTTATCAACACCATATCCAGCAGATTTGAAACTTAACACTGATACATCCACCTGTCGAAGAAAAACGACGTATAAAAAAAAAAGCGCAAAAAGCATGTCGTCGATGCATGAAATGCAGCGTTGGAGTGATGACATCATCATGCCCCTTGAAAAATCACAAACCCCTCATTTGAGGTGTTTGTGTTCGTTCAAAGGAGGGGTTTGCGTGGGGTTTGCGTAAGGGGTCCAAGACACCCCATGCATTGAAAGGGAATCTGCTGGGCCCCGCTACCGCGGGGCCTAGCAGATGCTCGCGCAAAAAAAAACCCTCAACCCTGAATGTGATTCAGGGTTGGGTTTGAAAGTGTTTGTCTCGCAAACCTCAGGTGTTTTGTGTGCCATAAAAAAACAACAATTCAAAATGGGCGTTTTCGCTCAATCGCAATCGAGTGATGACCCTTTTTCTTCTGTTCTTTTTCCGACGCGCAAACCCCTTATTACGATGTAGGGGTTTATGTTTTGCACGGGCTCCACCCGCGCAAAATGTAGAAAACCCTAAATCGCAAGAGGGGGTTTGCGCGTCGAAAAAGAAAAAGTACATAAAGGGTCATCGCTCGTTCGCGATCTTGCGAGGGAGCGAGGGTCGCGATCGAGCGAGGGTCACATGACCCTCCTCGCGATGCTTGATCAGCAATGCATGTCGCTGATTGAGCATTGGCAAGCGAGGCTGGATACGTCAATATGTTTTCGTGCTGGATATGGTAGACATAGAATTCCACTCGAGGATATGGGAGGATCCACCCTTCGGGATCATGGATATCCTGGCTATTTCGCCCTCCTCGATATATGGTCCCTCCACCGAAATCGGAATCGTTGCGTCGGTTCACCCCCTACGACGGCCACCTGAGCTCTCGTTCGCACGATCAGCGATGGCAGCAGCAGCACCAGCAAAAGTAGCAATGTCGGTTGAAGCAGCAGCAGCAACGATGGGGGGAGCAAGAGCAGCAGCAGGAACGACGGCGGCGGCAGCAGCAGCAGCGGCAGCAGCAACAATGGCGGCAGCAGCGGCTGCTGCACATCTTACCCTTGATAAAATGGAGGAGCGTATGGATTTGATGACCTCCTCGTAAAGTACTAAATGGAAAAATAGCGGCAGCAGCAGCCGCCGCAGCGGGGGCGGCGACTCCAGTATCAGCAGCAGCAGCCGTTGCTGCCGGCCCCCCCACCCACCCTTCCCCCCGACTCCCCACGGCCGAACGGCTTCCTACAGCCCATCACAGCCCTTTCTGTCGACGTCACTTTCCAGCGCGCCATTAAAGCTTGCTTCTGCGATGGACGCCACAGCTTCACCTGCGGCCTCATCTCCTGTCGGTGCCGCCAGCGGCGATTGGAGCAACGCCTCTGCCTCCGGCCTCGCCACCGCCGTCGTCGCCGCTGCTACTGCTGACCCTGCTGGTCGTTCTCCAGTGGACGCTCATGTGCTGGACCAGCTCCTATCCTGGGCGGCACAGCAGGGGGTTACTGACTGCAGCTGCTGTACCCGCAAGGGCGCAGCAGGCGACACATGCGCGAACAGCTGCGACAGTAGCAGCAGCAGCAGCAGCAGCAGCAGCAGCAGCAGCAGCAGCAGCAGAAGCAACAGCAGCAGCAGCAGCAGCAGCAGCAGCAGCAGCAGCAGCAGCAGCAGCAGAAGCAGCAGCAGCAGCAGCAGCAGGAGGGAAAACCAAGGGGAAGGTATTGGAAGCAGTTGCTAGTGTAGGGCACGTTCTCGTGTAACGCCTCTGCTTGAAGGAAGAGGCATGAGCCCTTTGTGTTTTTCGTCATCGTCATTGCCATCGGCATCGTAATCGTCATCTTCATTGTCATCGTCATCGTCGTCGTCGTCGTCGTCGTCGTCGTCGTCGTCGTCGTCGTCGTCGTCGTCGTCGTCGTCGTCGTCGTTGTCGTCGTTGTCGCCGCCGCCGCCGCCGCCGTCGTCGTCGTCGTCGTTGTCAACGTCAACATCAACGTCACCGTCACCGTCACCGTCGCCACCA
>SZWC01005080.1:43658-62202 GCA_023375785.1 Penium margaritaceum | reverse complement strand
TGCCCCGCGACGTGGCACCTCACACCCGACCACGTCGATTCGCCATGCCCCGTTCGGTCGTCCCTGTCCAGAGGACAGGAAGGGTCAGCATCGGCCAGCCTGGCCTCTGCCCGCCGCTGTGCCCTTTCCGCTTACCGCCCATTCCACACTTGGCACCCATTCAACCTTACCCGCCCCTGCCCTGGGCCAGTCTGCTCTGGCTCTGTCTTTCCTTCTGCGTCGTGCTGCACTTAGGACTCCCAGTCATCCCCGTTGCGCTCGTCATTCTGCTCCGTCGCACTCGCAGTCGCACGAGCGCCATCCACGGTAGCAGCCTCAGGCTTGCTGTCGCCCCGCCTGACAGGTGCGGGGGAGTGGGTGGTTGGTGTGTGTATTGTTTTTTTGTGAGTGGCAGGCAGGTGGCAGCAGCAGTGGCGGTGGCGGAGGCGGCGGCGGAGCAAGTGGAGCACCAGTGGAAGGCAGCGAGGCCTGTGCTGTCAGCGCTGGAGCTGCCACGCAAGTTCCTGTCCCGCGCCGCTTGGGTGTGGGCAGCCGCCACGGTGGGTGCGTGGGTCACGGTGGAGGTTCTGTGCTGTGCTTTGCTGTGCTGTGCTGTGCTGTGCTGTGCTGTGCTGTGCTGTGCTGTGCTGTGCTTTGCTGTGCCGTGCTGTGCTGTGCCGTACCACGCTGTGCCGTGCCGTCGTGCTGTGCCATGCCATGCCGTGCCGTGCGGTGTGATGTGGTGTGGTGCCCTGCCATACTGTACCTTGCCGTGCGGTGTGATGTGGTGTGGTGCCCTGCCATACTGTGCCTTGCCGTGCGGTGTGATGTGGTGTGGTGCCGTGCCATGCTGTGCCGTGCCGTGCCGTGCCGTGCTGTGCCGTGCTGTACAGTGCACGGCAAGCATCTCGGTTGGCTGTACCCCGATCTTAGCCGAGCATCGTTCTGTGCAGTTACTTTTCTTGTTCGCAGTGCGACCCAGAGTTGGTGCTTGAGCTGTCATGGTCAAGTAACTGCTGCACTTGCTTTACGGCCCTCTCTTCTGTCCACTGTTTCCCCTCTCCATGCTACCCTTAGGCACAGCCCTCAGCTGCTGCTGACTCTCCAAGGCAGAGAGCGGCCTGGCACGTCCCATGCAGGCGTGCCAAGCCTCCCCGTTTGTGCCGTTTGGCACCGGGCGGCGTCTGCATCATCCGGTGCAGACTCAACGGAACGACGTCTGCATCATCCGGTGCAGACTCAACGGAACGACGTCTGCATCATCCGGTGCAGACTGAACGGAACGGACGCCTTGGCAAACGGGTGCAAGGGTGTGTCACTCTCCTCACTCTCCCGCTCTTTTGCTCCTGTGCTGTTTTCATTCACTTCCTGGGCGTGAGCACACGTGCGCACTCATGCACGCAGGTGTCGTCGCGCACGCTGTACGTTCCATGGGATTCCGCAGGCGCGCTCTGTCCCGTTGTGGATCTCCTCAACTACGCTGTGCCCTCCCCGCCGTCTGACATGCACACAGTAGATGAATCTCGCCCGCCGTCTGACGTGCACACAGTAGATGAATCTCGCCCGCCGTCTGACGTGCACACAGTAGATGAATCTCGCCCGCCGTNGGAACGGACGCCTTGGCAAACGGGTGCAAGGGTGTGTCACTCTCCTCACTCTCCCGCTCTTTTGCTTCTGTGCTGTTCTCATTCACTCCCTGGGCGTGAGCACACGTGCGCACTCATGCACGCAGGTGTCGTCGCGCACGCTGTACGTTCCATGGGATTCCGCAGGCGCGCTCTGTCCCGTTGTGGATCTCCTCAACTACGCTGTGCCCTCCCCGCCGTCTGACGTGCACACAGTAGATGAATCTCGCCCGCCGTCTGACGTGCACACAGTAGATGAATCTCGCCCGCCGTCTGACGTGCACACAGTAGATGAATCTCGCCCGCCGTCTGACGTGCACACAGTAGATGAATCTCGCCCGCCGTCCGCTCGTGAGGCGCAGGCTCCACCTGCTGCTGGCAGACATGCTGCTGCTGCTGCTGCCTCAGTTTTTGCTGCTCCATTGGCTGCCAGCACCAAACGTGTTGAGGCAGGTGGTGCGAGTGCTGAGGGTAGCCGCAGTGGCTGCTCTGGTGAAGATGCTGCGGAGGCAGATTGCGGCTGTGGCGGCAGCAGCAGCGATCTCGGGGATGCTGTCTCTGTGGTGGCGGCGGAGGCACGGCAGGGTGGGCCGTCGATGAATGCAGTGTGTGCGGCAGCGTCTGTCGCTGGGGCAGGGGGCAGTGTCGTCGACTCGGGGATGGGAGCGGCAGGTGGGCAGGATGGCTCCACTGTTGAGGAAGCCATGGGCACAGGAGAAAGCAAAAGCGGCGGATGGAGTGATGATGTCAGGGAGCAGGAAGGGGTCCTTGCGAGAGACGCAGAGGGTGCGCAGGATGGTGAGGCAGAGGGGGAACGAGAGGCAGGCCGAGGAGGCGGCATGGACGGAGGGTACGACACTGCCAGTCACTCGTACCGCATCTTTGCTCGGCAGGCATACAGCGTTGGAGAGCAGGTGTGTGGTGTGAGTGTAGGATGGATGCAAGGTGTTAGGTGTGTGGTGTGAGTGTAGGATGGATGTAAGGTCTGAGGTGTGTGGTGTGAGTGTAGGATGGATGCAAGGTGTGAGGTGTGTGATGTGAGTGTAGGATGGATGCAAGGTGTGAGGTGTGTGATGTGAGTGTAGGATGGATGTAAGGTGTGAGGTGTGTGGTGAGCGGAGGAGGCTTTGTGGGTCATCGGTGGCCAGGTGGCGCCCAGCAGGGAGAAGGTGTCGTGCGGACTGGAATGTGGGGAGGTGGGAGTGAGGGGCTGAGGGGGGAGGGAGAAGGCCAGGCAAGTGGGTGGACAGGGATGCACGCAGGGTGGCGTGCTGTGGGGGGTGAGCGGGTTGGCCGGCGGGTGCACGGGCGTGTGGCGTCCATTGATGATTTGCTATGGAAGGAAAGCTCAACCACTAATTCTGGTTTGTCTGCACTTCTGTTTGTCTGCACTCTTGTTTGTCTGCACTTTTGTTTGTCTGCACTTCTGTTTGTCTGCACTTCTGTTTGTGTCCAATTTTGTCTGTCTGCAGGTGTGCATATGTTATGGCCACTACACCAACCTCCAGCTTCTGGAGCATTATGGCTTTGTCCTGCCTGATAGTGGCGATGGGGGTGATGGTGGTGATGGTGGCGATGGTAGCGATGGCGATTGTGGCGGCCATGGCATTGGTGCTTCCAACCCCAATGACCATGCGGAAGTGCCCCTCCCTTGCGACCCTGCCCTCCTCTTCCCCTCTCATTCGGCCAACTTCGTGCCGCGACTTGCACCTTGTCCCAAGAAGGAGCCCGCTGTCGTCATGCACCACTCTCACCAGGAGCAGCACCAACAGCAGCAGCACCAACAGCAGAAGCAGCAGCAGCAGCAGCAGCAGCAGCAGCGGCAGGGGCAGGGGCAAGTATGGCAAGGCGTACCAGGTGAGGTGCAGTACGACATGGTCCACGCGGACTACCACGTGCGCGCCGATGGCTCGCCCTCCTTCTGCCTGCTTGCGCTGCTGCGCTTCTGGTGCTCCCCCGCCCGCGAGCGCAGGCGCGTGCGCCATGCCGTGCTGTGCGGCGAGCGCGTGTCTGTGGCCAACGACGCCGCCGCGTTCGCGTTGCTGCAGCGGATGTGTGCGGCGGTGCTCGCGGCGCTGCCCACCACCACAGCCGAGGACGAAGGGCAGCTGCAGCAGCTGTGGGGGCCAACAGGCCCTGCAGTCGGCCGTCAATCGCCGGAGTCATGTTTGGATGCAGCCAGTGTGCCTTCGCTGCCTTCGCCTGCACACCATGTTCAGGACGGGCACCTGCTGCTGCTTCTCCACCACCAGCAGCTGCAGCAGCAGGAGCAGCTGCTTAGTCATCAGCTTCAGCAGCAACGGCCACAGCAAGAGGTTGTTGGACATAAGCACGACGCTTGCCATGCGGGTCCATTGCCAACAGATTCACCGTTGCCGCAGTCGTCCTCCCTTTCCACACTGCCTCAGTCCACCAGCAAGCCATCGCCAACCAATTGCAAGCTAACCGCAGCGAATGGCACGGCCCCATCCGCCGAGGGCAGGTGCGGGCAGGCAAGAGGGGTGGACGGGTGGGTCGGGTGCGACGAGGAGGAGCGCGAGAGGCTGGTGCTGGCGTTGGAGTGGCGTGTGGGCCACAAGAGGATGTTGATGCGCGCCATCAAACACTGCGCCCAGCAACTGAGAGTGCTACGGACTTTGGCTTAAGTGTCTTCGCTCAGTTTCCGGTGTTGGAACTTTTCCACCCCCTTTTCATTTCAGCATGCTAGCTGTACTGAAAACAACTGCCACCTTGCCACAACAGGTTGGGAGAAAAGAATGTAAGATCAACCCACATCATCACATGAGCCAAAGCAGTGTAGATTGGAGAGACAGAAAGGCACATGCCCCCATAGAGGTGCAAGCAGACGCATGTGATAGGCAAGCCATGTTGCAACACGTAAGCCATGGTCTGTTTTCAGAAGTCTGCAGAATAGTACCTGGAGAGCAAGTGCCAACAAAATGAATGCGCAGTGTCGGCATTGTTTTGGCACTATGCTCACACACTCCACTATCCATGTCACATGGGTGACGCTCGTCTCCAGGCACGTGGGACATGTGGCTGCCGACTGACGCTCTAGTGGGTACCGTAGTGTTCCGAAACTTCGTTACAATCTTTTTCTTGGTGTGAAATGTGCCTAACTTGTTTACGGGTTCAATATTCATGCTTTTATTTCGAAAACGCAAAAATAATTCACCTGGGACCCGCGGCAACAGCATTTTTTCCTTTTGTCCTCAGGAGTTCGCATCTGCGGCTTTGAACAAGTTCCGCAGGATTCCGGGGTGATCGTTACATTCGTGACATGGGGAAGGTGGTTGGATTGCACGATGGAAGTAAAAGACAAACTTGCACAGGTGCGAAGAACATGACATGACATCAGCAAAGACACACAGAAACTTCCAGCGAAACAGCAACATGTTTAAGCTACCACATCCTCTGCCTCGAACCCATCCACATCAGGCTCAGCGAAAAAAACTGACGAAGTCACTGGCTGATGTCTTCTGGAAGTCACTGTCAAAGACACGATCCCATCCTCCCTCGCGCCATGCGTTGCGGACCATGCCGTCAGTCTTTCGGATGTGTCCCCATGCGGCAAGCATCCATCCCACCGCAGCATCCTAGATGAAACGCATGCCTAGGTTTGTTGTGCTTTGTGCCGTTCCTGTACAGTTTACTGTGACCACTCGGCCGTGTCCATACTCGTGCAGATCCCTGAGGCAGGCGGCCCTGGTGACACCGGCGCGGACCGCAGGCGGCGGACTACCCGTCTGGAGCTGACCGACCACTGTTCCAGAGCCCCAGATGTCACCGGGACTCCTTGCTGTGCCTTCTACGTCTTGCAGGCGCCTTTCGGCGGACTGGGCATGAGGCCCATTTGCATGTTTTTGCATTGTATACTCGCTGTCAGTCGATGGATGCATGCATGTGACCAGTCGTTGCGTGCGTCTTTTGATTCTGCACGTCTAGGTTCAGACGGCGTAGGATTCTGACATGTGTGCGCAGAGTTACGGCCAAAACAGTGGTTTTGGGCCGGTTTTAGAAAAGCTCTTGGACTGCCGCGTGCGACACCCGCCGTGCGCCGCGGCAGGTATTTATACCCTGGACCTATCAGTTGTCATTTCTCTCTGCATATGCTGTATTGAAGCATTCTGACACTTTGACTTGTGTCTCCTAGCCAAACCCTTGCCGTTGTGTGTACGACCTGTGACTGTCGTCACCGTCTGACTAGGCACTGACGCCCGGTCAGCGGCTGTGTTGCTAGGAAGCTTCTACGCACTTTCTCTTGGTATCAGAGCAGTGAGACAGTTCTCACTGAGCTACGCAGCAGAGACGCAGCAGAGCAGCAGCAGTGAGAGTCACCCCTGCAGCAGATCTTCTGGGACCCGTTGGAGACGGCCGTTCGCCGTCCGCGCACTCCACCCACCACGTGAGATCGCAGCTGCTGAGGCAGCAGCAGCAGCGCGTACCGCTACGCAGAGGTGTGTGGCGGCTGCGGTGCGTGCAGCCGCCACTTCTCCCACAGCAGCAGCAGCAGAGGCGGCGGCGGCAGCCGCGCAGCAGCAGTGCAGCAGCAGCGGCTGCCACAGCAGCGTGGCAGCAGCGGCGGCAGCAGCAACGCAGTAGCGGCGTCGGCAGCAGCAGCGCAGCAGCGGCAGCGGCACAGCAGCAGCAGCGGCATTCATGGCGGCAGCAGCAGCGCAGCAGTGGCAGCAGCAGCAGCACGCGGCGGCGGCAGCCAGCAGCAGCGCGCGGCGGCTGCAGTCAACAGCAGCTACAGCGCGCAGCAGCAGCTTCGCGCGCAGCAGCAGCCGCCGCGTGCAGCAGCAGCAGCGCAGCCGCCGCTGCCACCGCTGCACACGCAGCTACGTAGCTGCTGTTGCAGCTGACAGCACAGCTGCAGCAGCAGCTGGGCAGAAGCTGCTGCGCAGCTTCCGCGGAGCTGCCGCGCGCCACCACGCAGCGTCAGAACCGTGACAAGAAAAAAAAAAAGGGAGGGGAAGAGCTGACGTCAGCATTGTGGTTGCTGACGTCATCAGGTCGTGCTGACGTCAGCAACCACCTGCTGACGTCAGCATTACACTTAGCCAAATTTTCAACAGAAAAGTCAAAAGTTGCCAGCGTTTCAAATCCCCGAGAAACGTAGACGGTTTTGAAATCCGGCAAACTTGACCTGTCGCCCCATAGTGAGCGGCGACATGAGTTCGCCCGAGGACAAGGACAAGGGACCAGGTGATCCCTCCTCCTCTTCTTCAGGGGTATTGAGCCCTCGCTCGCAGGCCATTGAGGACCTGCGCAGCCAGCAGGAGGAGATGCGTCGTCTGCAGCGAGAGCAGACTGACGCTATCCGCACACTGACTGAGCTCCTGCGCGCTCAGTCCACGGCTCCTCCGCGGATTTCTGAGGGAGCTGCCGGCGTTGCGGCCTCCACCCAGCACTCGGCTCAGGTGCCCGTGACAGGTGCCCCGCCTGCTTCACCTCCTGGTGTGGTCTCCCCACCACCTGCGGACCTCCTTGATGACGAGCCATTCATGCCAGGCTTTGAGGATGACTCCCAGGAGCGGGAGATTCGTCTTCTACAGGAGCGCCTCCGTCAGCTGCAGACGGGTATCCGACCTCCACCCGTGTCCCCGATACGATCGTCACCTGACTTCCCCAGTGATCACCCCCTTCCAGGAGTTTTTCCCGTCACTCGCCCTCCTCAGCCTGCGGCTGCTCTCCCCACGGAGCGGCAGCCAAAGGACTTTGAGGCACCACCTCCACGATACATCAGCGAGGATGGATTTGACTGCTGGGAGATCCTGTTCCAAGTGTGGGCCACTTCCGAGGGAGTGTGGCCTTACTACCACAGCCCATACCAGTCTACAGATCCAGCACAGGTGCTGACAGCAGCCCGGGCCATGCGAGGGCTTCTCTACGCCATGCCACGCGAGACTGTAGTTAACTTCCGCCCCTTCCTCGGCGAGGCTGGCACAGGCACCGGAGCTGATCCTCGTGGAGGCTGGGATCTGGCGTTGTCCCTACTGGCTGCAGAGACGCACGCCACACGTGCGTCACACATTCGCGCTTTCCACTCTCTCCGTCAGGGACCAGCGGAGCCTGCAGCAGATTACTGGCGACGCGCCATGCGCATCTACACGCGCCTGGGGACCTCAGGAGGCACACAGTTGTGGGCGCTTCGGACGATCATGCTCGGAGTTCGCCTGGAGTACACCGACATATTCACACGGTACAGCGACGCTGCTCTCGAGCCTTTCTCAGCCACCCTGCAGCTGCTCCCGTGGGCCCATCAGCTTTTCCTCCAGGTGACGTCGGCCCGCGAGGCAATAGTAGTACATCAGGAGACTTCCCTCGCTGCATCAGTCCTTGCCTCACCACCATCTTCCCTCCTGCAGTCATCCTCACCTTCCTCCATCACGACCTCATCTTCGTCCTCCTCTTCGACCCCGTCTACACCCACACAGACATAGGGCGTTGCAGCAGCTTCCCAGGGGAAGAAGAAGAATAGGAAGCGCGGATCGGGTCAGCAGCAGTCGTCATCCAGTGGTAGCAGTGGCCGTTCCGTGCACTGCTACAACTGTGGAGGTGCCCATCGCTATACCGAGTGCCAGCAGCCGCTCGACTGGGAGCGCATCACTCGCGGTCTTCAGGCTGCCCATGCTGCTCGCACCGCGTCCGGCACGTCGACCGCACACTCCTCTGGACGCGCGGCGACTACGACTGCAGCTGTCCCTGCATCCTCACCGGCGAGCAGCAGTGATCCAGACCCACGTGACCGCACCATCGCCGAGCTTCGTCATCTTCTGGCGCTTCGCTTTCAGGGAGGTGCGAGTGTGTTATCATCGTCGAGTGGGTCACAGACTGCTTGTTCGTCCGTCCTCGTGACTCGTGATGACACGTGTGGGGGAGCACAGTCCGCATGTGATGATGATGGGCCTGACTGCACTGACTGGATTCATGAGTCTCACCTTCGTGATGTACGTCGTTCCGTCCCACTGACGGCTCAGCGTCCCTCTGATGCCGAGTGTTCTATTACTCGTTGTACAGTGACGTCCACCAGTCGTGACTCCGGTGGCACTTGGATCATCGATTCCGGTGCCACCCACCACATGACGTGTCGTCGTAGTGACTTTGTGGTACTTGGTCCTGTCACGACTGTCCGTTCTGTTCGTACAGGTTCTGGTCAGTCCTTACCGGTTCACGGTGTTGGGGTTGTATGCTTTGATGGTCCGTCTGGCCCCCTGTATCTCTCTGACGTGCTGTTTGTGCCTGATCTTGAGCTCAGTCTGCTGTCTGTGCGTGCCTGCACTCTGATGGGTCTCTCTGTTGAGCATACCGCTGATTCAGCGACTGTGACTGCTCTTGACACCCGTAGCATTGTCCTGCGTGCTTCAGTCGTAGATGATTTGTACCGCATTGCTCGGCCCTCCTCCCCTTGCTCTCCCTCCTCCTCTGGTCGCGTTTTTGTCACTGGTGTTCTATCCCCGGAACACCAGCGGTTGCTTCACCGACGTCTGTGTCACGTGGGCTCCGACACTGTGTCGAAGCTCATCCGGACACAGCCCGCTCTTGGTCTTGACGTGGCTTCTTTCGAGAAGCCACCCAAGACCGACTGTCTTTTTTGCGCTCAGGGTAAGATGCACCGGTGCACTTACCCTGATTCGCGTTCCCGAGCGCTGAGGCCCCTCGAGTTGGTCCACTCGGACCTGCTCGGTCCTCTCCCGGTCGAGTCACTGTCCGAGAGGGGCTGGTATGTTCTGACGCTGACTGATGACTTCACCCGGATGCGGTGGGTCTATAGTCTGCGTCAGAAGAGCGACGCCGCCCTTGCGGTTCGGCTCTGGCTCGTGATTGCTGAGCGTCAGTCTCGCCATACGCTACATACCTTTCGCTCGGATCGCGGCGGCGAGTTCCTCGGCGAGATGGACTCTTTCTTTGCTGAGCACGGCATTTTTCACCAGGTCTCTGCTCCTGCTACCCCACAGCAGAACGGTGTATCTGAGCGCTGGAACCGCACCATGGAGGATGCGGTCCGCGCCATGCGGTCTGAGTGCGATCTCCCGGAGTCCTTCGCATTCGAGGGCTTCGCCTACATGACTTGGGTCTGGAACCGCCTCCCGCATGGTCCGCTTCCGGATCATGTTACACCGTACGAGCTCTGGTTTGGCCACCGTGCCGATCTTCGTCTCGCACGCGTCTGGGGATCCCTGGCCTCCGTATGGTACACCGAGGACCAGCAGGGGTCCAAGGTCTCCCCTCGGGGTCGCTTGTGTGCCTTCATCGGCATCTCCCTGCGGTCGACGGCCTGGCGTTTTTGGGACCCCACTCGCCGTCGTGTCATTGAGTCCCGTGACACGCTGTTTTTTGAGTCACTCACATACCGTGATCTGACTTCGATCACAGCGCTCTCTGCAGCTCATGTCCCTTCCTGTGAGGGTCCTCGGCAGATGGGGGAGAGCTCTTCGCCAGCGACCATTCCTCGCCAGGCTGATGTGTCCGTTCGAGTCCCCTCTCGATCTCCAGCACTTGATGATCCGGCTATCATTGCCGTTGGTCCAGAGATCCCGCCTGTCCAGCCAGCTTCGCACCCCACAGGCACCACTGCTCCCACGCCTCCTCCTGCATCACCCTCTGTGTCCACTGGCACCCCTGTACCGGCGTCTCACCCAGCCCAGCCCACTCTTGTCTCTACGTCGGCTGACACTCCTGTCTCAGTGTCCGGGCCAGCCTTGCCCGCTGTCATCCCCAGCTCAGTGTCCCCCACACACGCATCTCCACGTACGGCTTCTCCGACTGCCTCGTCTCAGCCCTCACCAGCTGTGGTCGTACCTGTCCCTGTGGTCGTACCTGTTCCTGAGCCTGAGGTGCGCCCCTCGACCTCCGGTTACTCCCGTGAGCCCGGTGGTCGCCTTCGACCACTGGATTCTGGAGCTCAGCGAGCTTCGGGTTCCGGACCCAGACGTTCCTCTCGCAGCATCGCGAGCGGTGACCCAGGCACAAAGGCCTTAGGCCTGAGTGTCCGCACTGAGCTTTCAGAGGTACACCCAGCGTGCCCCATAGGGCACGACCTGGTCACTCGCGAGTTCCATATCGCCTGTGACGCAACAGCTGATCTTGTGGCCGTCAGGCCAGACACTGAGGCGTGTGCACTTGCCACTCAGAATTCCCCCTCTATGGCGCCGGACCCGGGCACATTGAGGGAGGCTTTCTCATCGCAGGATGCTGATGCCTGGCGAGCTGCTTGCGAGGATGAGCTTCGCGCTATCCGAGAGCACGGAGTCTACGAGCTGGTCGACCTTCCCCCTGGGAGGAAGGCGATTCAGGTCAAGTGGGTCTTTCGCAAGAAAGTGAAGCCGGATGGATCACTGGAACGCTACAAGGCCCGCTTGGTCGTCAAGGGGTTCTCTCAGATTGAGGGAGTTGATTACACTGACACCTTTGCCCCTGTCGGCCGCATGACCTCAGCTCGAGCTCTGTTCGGTGTAGTAGCTCAGCATGACTGGGAACTATACCAGATGGATGTGAACAACGCGTTCCTCCATGGCTCTTTGGATGAGGAGATCTACGTGGCTCAGCCACCAGGCTTTGGGGACGGTCACAAGGTCTGGCGCTTTCGCAAGTCCTTGTACGGCCTCAAGCAGTCTCCACGGTGTTGGAACCGGGAGATCACTAGCACCTTGACTCGCGCAGGATACGTACAAAGCGAGGCAGACCCCTCACTCTTCATCCTACCGACACCCGAGCGGTTTACCGCCATCCTGGTCTATGTTGATGACCTTCTGATCGCGTCTCCGTCGCTGGAGGCCGTGAAGGAGGCCAAGGCTGTCCTGCAGACCGCCTACAGGATGAAGGACCTCGGTCCTGCATCGGTGTTTCTTGGTATGGAGATTGTGCGAGATCGCAGACATCGGACACTGTTGCTGCATCAGGCCCGATACGCACGAGTCGTGGGGGAGCGCTTTAGCGATCTCCTTGGTGCAGTGCCCACTGCTTCCACACCACTCACACCTGATGGGCAGGATGCCCTGAAGGTGGATGACCCTACACAGCTGGGGGAGACAGTGGACGTGACCTTGTACCTCCGTCTNTGCGTTGCGACAACCAGAGTGCTCTCGCCATTGCGGAGAACTCTGGTGTTTTTCATGCTCGCACAAAGCACATTGCGGTTGAGCATCACTTCGTTCGTGATCTGGTGGAGCGACGCGTGATCTCCATCATGTGGGTTGGCACTGACTTGCAGCGAGCTGATTTCTTGACGAAGGCACTTGCCCGCGGAAAGTTCCTGGTGGCCATTCGTTCTGTTGGGCTTCGCCCCGTGCGTGACAGTGGTTGAGTGTGGGATGTACGTTGCCGTCTCATCTGTCTGTGTCACTCACTATGTGGTTGTACCAGTGCTGCACGCGTATGGACATGCGTACCATCGGGTCATGGGGGAGTGTTGTGCTTTGTGCCGTTCCTGTACAGTTTACTGTGACCACTCGGCCGTGTCCATACTCGTGCAGATCCCTGAGGCAGGCGGCCCTGGTGACACCGGCGCGGACCGCAGGCGGCGGACTACCCGTCTGGAGCTGACCGACCACTGTTCCAGAGCCCCAGATGTCACCGGGACTCCTTGCTGTGCCTTCTACGTCTTGCAGGCGCCTTTCGGCGGACTGGGCATGAGGCCCATTTGCATGTTTTTGCATTGTATACTCGCTGTCAGTCGATGGATGCATGCATGTGACCAGTCGTTGCGTGCGTCTTTTGATTCTGCACGTCTAGGTTGAGACGGCGTAGGATTCTGACGTGTGTGCGCAGAGTTACGGCCAAAACAGTGGTTTTGGGCCGGTTTTAGAAAAGCTCTTGGACTGCCGCGTGCGACACCCGCCGTGCGCCGCGGCAGGTATTTATACCCTGGACCTGTCAGTTGTCATTTCTCTCTGCATATGCTGTATTGAAGCATTCTGACACTTTGACTTGTGTCTCCTAGCCAAACCCTTGCCGTTGTGTGTACGACCTGTGACTGTCGTCACCGTCTGACTAGGCACTGACGCCCGGTCAGCGGCTGTGTTGCAAGGAAGCTTCTACGCACTTTCTCTAACGTCCCCACCCTCGTGTATGCGCTGTCCCACCCATGAGTCATACCCCTGGCTGATGCGAGCCTTGAACGGCTTTTGTAAGCTGACATCAGCGGGCTGAAGCTTACTGGTGCAACCTGCAGGGATGTACACGATGAGCACCCATGGGTACCGCTCTCGGACCCATGCATTGAACGTCTCGCTTTCTTGAGGGCGCCAAGCATCTAGGATGAGCAGCAGCTTCGTGACGTCATGCGCATGCCCATACTCCGCACACATGCGCACGAAGTAGGGCTCCAGTACCATCGCGAACCACTTCCGAGTGGTCTCCAGCGATGCCCAATGGTTGGGCGTATGGGTGAAGTGCCACTGGCTGATGCGCTGCGCAGTTGCAGAGTTGTTGCCATGCGGGTGGCATGCAACCATTTTGCCAGTTCAGATGACCTGGCTTGGCAACATGTCACCCTCACCGCTGCTCGCGAGGAGAACAGTCACCTGGTGTTGGTTTGTGTGGGTTCCACCCGTCACGACCGACAGCGCTAGTTTACCGATATACCCACATCCGGGGTATATGGTAGAGGAGGGCGTAACAACACGACGGGCCTCCGGACTGCACCGAGACTTCTCCAGCACCTACGACAGCGCTGGCGAGACGCGGTGGATGTGTTCTGGTAGCCCCGTGGGCTTGTCGGGAGCTAGGAGAGTTTTCTCGGTGGGTTGAGACCCACGCACCCGGTGGACTATACCGGTGTGACGAGGAGACCCGGTGACTGTACTAGCGCTTCCGATGTTCGGAAAGCTGTGTGTGAAGTCTGGACGTTGATTCTGAGATTTTCTGGCACTGCTCTTATTCTCTCGGTGGTCGAGACCCGGGCACTCGGAGAGCTGTTCCGGTGCCTCGAGGAGACCATCGTTATTGTTATCGTGGTGTACGCAGTGTGTTCTCCTCGCTGACTCGTTTGCGCTCAGCGGGGGTGACGGGGCCCGGTGCGGCTAGCTGCTGGCGCCCCTACTTAAACCCGCTAGGGGCTCATTTGTACTGTCTCCTTGTTCATTATATTCAGCGTTCCAGACTTAGCCAAATTCTTGCCGTCTTGCATCGCACTCACACACAGAGCTCATGTTCGTTTTTGCATAGGCCTGCATGCCCTAAAAATTATTTCCAAGTTGGTATCAGAGCATAGGGGGGCGTGTGAGCAGCAGAAGCAGCAGCAGTGGGCGAAACGCGAATAGAACGCGCCACGTGGCGCCACGCGGGCAGCAGCGTGAGGGAGCGCGAAGCGACTGCACGCGACCGCCACAGGGGCGGTGAGCCGCACACAACAGCACTAGCGACTTCGGCGGCAATAGCAAAAGCAGCAGCAACAACAGCCACTACAGCAGCGGCGGCAGCAGCAGCAGCCAGTGCAGTTGCGGCGCGGCAACAACAGCAAGAGCAGTCGTAGCAGTGCATCAGCCGGTGCAGCAGCGGCGTCACTAGCAGTAGCACATAGCAGCAGCAACAACAGCCACTACAACGGCGGCGGCAGCAGTAGCAGCGTGCAGCAGCAAGTAGCAGCGGCGGCAGAAGCAAGCGGTAGTCGCGGCAGCAGCAAGTAGCAGGAGCAGCTGTTGCGCAGTTTAGCAGCAGCAGCAGCAACGAAAGCAGCAGCAACAACAGCCACTACAACGGCGGCGGCAGCAGTAGCAGCGTGCAGCAGCAAGTAGCAGCGGCGGCAGAAGCAAGCGGTAGTCGCGGCAGCAGCAAGTAGCAGGAGCAGCTGTTGCGCAGTTTAGCAGCAGCAGCAGCAACGAAAGCAGCAGCAACAGCAGCGGCGGCAGCATCGAGCAGCAGCAACAGCTGCTGCTGCGCAGAGGAGCAGCAGCAACAGCAGCAACCGTAGCAGCAACCGCAGCAGCTGCGGCCGCCGCTGCAGCTGCTGTTGCAGGAGGGCCTCGCAGCCCTCCTGTGAGGGCCCCCGCCCCCTCGGAGGGGCCCCCTCGACCCCATCCGGCGGCCTCTCCGAGGAGGGGGCCCGTCGGCCCCTTTCTCCCCTCCCCCCCTCCTCAAGGGGGCCCTCGGAGGGCCCCGTCGAGCCCCTCCGAGGGGCCCCTCGGAGGGGGCCGTCGGCTCCGTCGGCCCCATCGGCCGATGGATGGAGGGAGGGGCGGACCCCGCCCCCCCCCCTCCCTCTCCTCTCCCCACTCACTCGCTCACTCGCTCGCTTGCTCGCTTTCCTTTTTTTTGTGGTGAGCAAGCAAGGAGCGAGGGGGGGGCCGACCTGAAATCGCCCCTTGTTTTTTTGAAATTCCCCCTCCATCCTGACCTGCCCCAATTCTGGGGGGCAATACAGAACCGGGTGACGGGCAAACCCGGGGTGAGATGAACAAAAAAACACAAAAACAAAAAAAGAAGGAAAAAAAGGAAAAAAAGGGACGAGAAGCCTGGAAAAAAAGGGGTGGGGGTTGGGAGAGAGCGAGATAGAGAGTAAAAAGGTGGCGGTTGAGGGCAACAAAAAAAAGGGGCTGGCTGAGGGCTAGTGAATAACGACAAAAAAGGTAATCTGCCAACTACCACCGCCGCAGCAGCCACAACTTCATAGCCGCAATAACAACATCAGGCAGTGGAGTGTCGACGACTACTTAGTGCGGCGGCTGCGCGAGAGCTTGCACTTTCGCCTTCAGAGCCGACTGCGGACTGTCGTCGGCAGCGATCTCCGCTTCGAGACGCGTCGTGGACCAGCGTCTTCCTGGGGCCCGTGGATTGGTGCGCGCACTTCACCCCGTAGGATCGACGGCGGATTCGAGTCTTACCATCTCCGAGGGCTGCGTCGTCTACCGCTTGGAGCAGCAGCCGCACCTGCAGCCGCCACCCCTTCTCGTCTTGGAGCAATCTTCGCTCCACTAGTGGCAACAGCATTAGGTGCCACAGTTAGTCAGACTGTAGCCTGTGGGCGTGCTGTGGTAGTGCAGCTCTTCCCATCTGGTCACGTTTGCTGACCCGGACGCCGTGACCTCCAGGAGTGACAGTTCCTACTGGCCTCATTCTCTCCCGTGGCTTGGTGTTTACCACCCGGAGTAGGTGCCCTCGGTACCTATCCATCGTCCAGCGCACGAGATGACTGCACGGACATCTGAGCAGGCGCCCTGCGCGTTCGCCTGCTACTACTGTGGTGATGGACGTCATGGTTGGCGTCACTGTTGGACGCGCCCTCCTGGCTGGCATCCACCTTGGCTACAGCCTCGTCCGAGCCTGCGTTCTCCACACCATACGGATCTCCCAGCGTTGGTAGATCCCTTAGCTGGACCTCTAGCGAGCATATCTGCTAAGATCCACGGCCTCCGGCAGATGGTGCAGCGGCTTTGTGACCTTGTCGTCACTGAGCGTGCTTCTGCTACTCGTTTGTCGACGGCTTCTTTGATCACATCTCCTCCATCTTCTCCTCCTTCCTCATCTGATGGTGTACCTTCAGCTCCACCTGCTAGCGAGTCCCAGGCTGCCACCATCCTTTCGATCCTCCACTCTGCGGCGACCACGACGCCACCTCGCGATGACATGTCTTCATGCAATCATTCCTGTCGAGTGACTTCCCGATGTCGGCGTCAGCGCTCTGCACGCCGTGCTTGCGCCGGTTTTGATACCTCCTCCACCTCCTCTGCCTCCGTTGTTGTACCTGTCGAGGGGGAGTGTGGTCACCGCGCATTGCCTGATGTGACCGTAGCGATAGGATCCGCACTCGCGCTGGGCCATGTTGCCCGAGCGTCAGCTCAGGCAGATTCAGATGATATGGTGACAGCACATGGCGTGGAGTCCTACCCCGACATGGCGTTCATGGTGGAGAGTTTTCTTTCATCGTCCAGATTGGATCCAGATCTTCCACAGCAGCAGGTGACATCAGGAGAAGCACAGGCACGGCGTCCTTGGACGGTGCCACTCGCGGCTCCGACCCCTGGAGGCCCAGGGGTGACACAGGAGTCTCGTACGGATCGAGAGGCATCTACCATACTTTTGGGGGAGGGCGTGTAGCAGACTCACACCAGTCCGGCGGATGTTGGGGTGCTTGGGACGTGCATGTCATTGAGGTCGACATCTACGCTGGGGAAGCAGCCGCACATTCTGCAGCAGCAGTTTGCATTAGGAGGAGTGCAGGTCCCGCGTGCCTTGGCGGTGCCACTCGCGACTCCGACCAGTAGCGGCCTGGTGGTGGCACAGCAGTCTTCTGCGGATCGGGATGCCCCACACGGATCTCCGGGGGCGTTGGCGCATGAGATTCTCACCAATACGACAGCAGTCGCAGTGCATGAGCAGAGTCGGCCGGTTGGTCTTTTGGAGGTTGAGGCATTCTTGAGAGCAGCAGTTGTGAGAGACATCGCTGGGACATATGCTGCAGCAGACACAGCAGGCTCCACCGTCTCATGTGCGATATATGAGGACCTGCTTCAGTGTGAGGAGTCATCCATGTTCCTCCAGTCTCTGGGTTCCCGTACCCACGACGGAGCAGCGACATACATGATGGAGTCAGATGATGGTCCTTACTCTATCATCGAGCAGGTGGTAGCGACCAGCATTCCCGGGGAGACAGTGCGTGAGCGCCAGCTGCGCTTGTTGGTCGCCTTGACGGACATTGTCAAGCCGAAGCCCTGCACACATGTAACCACTACGATGGCAGTTGAGGACAGTGGTGCAGATCCCTACACGCAGATGGAGTCACCTCGTCAGCTGGAGCTGAGTTCTGCCCCTTCGTGTTCACCTGCTGGTGACCTTGCTGATCACATGGACACTGAGAGTGGCAGTAACTCCACGGACGACATTTCTACGTGCTCCACGGACTCTGACAACTCATCCTTCTCCTTCTCTCTCGGCATGCGACCGCTCACTCCTTGTGTGACAGCCACGAGTTGTGATGTGGATGCGACACCTACATCCGATGTTCCAGTGTCTCAGCACATTGCGAGCTTGGTTGGACCCAGGAGGATGCAGCAACACCAGTTCCATCGTCTTCAGAAGCAGAGATGTAGGTGGCATTGTACTCACGAGTTGTGCAGTCTGCATGTGCAGCATCCAGTGAGGCAGAGTTTATTCTACACCAGGTCGACATGGGCCACCTCAACATGTCCGAGGCAGATTATGCTGATCTGCAGGAGCGTGTAGTCATGCTACAACGGGAGATGATGGCAACACATGAGCAATTCTCAGAGGAGGGCAGCATCACAGCTACCGGTGGGAGCCTTCCGCCAGTAGCATCTAGCACACCTATACCCGGGGAGGATCTTGTACGAGCTCCGAGTATGACGTCCGTTGGAGACACCGTCATAGGAGAGGTGAGCGTGCCTTCGGTTTCCGCCATCCTGGCTCCTGTCGACCCCATCATCGCTCCTCCTTCTTCTGCTGCCGTCACGCACCCTCATCCACCCGACTGCCCCATCGTCATCTTCATCCACGAGTGGTGATCCGGTTCATCGCTCCAGCTCTCCTCTTCTGGCAGTACACCCTTGTGTCTCAGGGTGTGCTATCCCGTATTGGAGGCCAGCTCCGCCACTTCATCCACGCACGCGTGCTGCTCGCCCATTCCCGTTGCTCCGGCATACACAGATGCATCGCGGTAGTGCAGAGGCAGGAGAGACTGTGAGTTGGGACCCTTGGCAGTCGCGAGGACTGGTATACCCTAGGTAATGCGGATTCATGTGAGGAGTCGTAGCCGGAGACACCACTTCGTCTTCGAGGGAGGGAGTCGACTCGCACGTGACAGGGGGAGCTATATCTACATGATGGATACACCACATGACTCATCGCCCAGGATCTGTTCAGCTACGACATCAGTATCTCCATCGAGGACATCGATGCCAGGTTCATCTGCCCAGGGGGAGTGTTGTGTGGACCTCGATGGATACCAGATGTGTGTGTGTGTGTGTGTGTGTGTGTGTGTG
>SZWC01005080.1:0-36244 GCA_023375785.1 Penium margaritaceum | reverse complement strand
AGGAGTAGGAGGAGGAGGAGGAGGAGGAGGAGGAGGAGGAGGCCGGAGGAGGCGGGAGGAGGTGGGAGGAGGACGTCAGCGATGACAACAATGACGGCATGAGAATGACTATGACGACAAAGACACCTACGGAACGGCAAACGAGACCGCAGCTTGGAAAAACATTTGGAGGACACAGAGGAGACTTCGGCGAGAGCATCTGTTCGTGTTTCGGACACAAGTCCACAGCACCCGTTATTGCTGCACGCGGCACGTCTGTGGTATCAACGTCGACGCGGTCTTCACTGCGACTCGGAAGATTTTTCGTGCTTGCCGTTCTCGGAGGACGACGAACAACACCATGACGATGACAGTGACGACACAAGAAGGACGATGGAGGCAGCAACAGCACAATTAACAGGGATGGCTACGTGGTGTAGTTTCGCCCAACGCCATGCCACACCTGTTGGACGAACGGCGGACAGTCTTGGCGCGCCGAGAGGGTACTGCGGTGCGTGCTCGCAAGGGTATGTGGCGGCTTCACGCGATTTGTGCGCTCTGTCACGCGCCGTGTACGCGCACCAGGGTGCAGTTTTTCGCCGCTGATCCCGCGTGCGACGCGGCTCGTCGCTGCGCACGAGTTGTGCGCGGAAGTCGAGGCGCTCGCCCACCTGCTATCGGCGCGACCTGCGCCTTGTCAGCATGCTGCACACGAGCGGGCGTTTGCGGCGTCGCCGCTGCTGCTGCCTGCCAGCGCCCTCTCCCAGCGAACTGCGCGTGGACCTGAACGGTTCCACGAAGACAGGTGCCCCAAGGGGGCCGATGGGTGGATGGTCTGGGGGCGGGGGAAGGGCTAAACTTGGTATGTAGCCATGTCCCTACACAGCAGCTGGGTGGCCTGCCCGGGGCGTGCTTCAGCCACGGAGACTCGGACTGCCTGCCGGATGGTTCGCTTCGCCTTGTGCGCACATCCGCGTCGCGTAAGACCCGCCGCGCTCTCCGCACGACCACCGCTGGTTCGTCCACCGCCGCGCCCGAGTCCCGCGACCAGCCCTCCGCAGGAACGGCGAGCACCACTGAGCCGATTGTTGCTTCGAAACGTTGAATAGCTTCCCTCCCTCCGAACCGCTCTCGCCCCTCCGCGCGAGCGGCGATGTCCGCCAGCGTCTGTCAGTCCTAGTCCGAGGACTGCTGTGTGAGGCGAAAGAGAGAGACCTCTGACAGGAACACTGGACACCTCGCTTGCGAGCCGCTAACGCGGCGCGCCCGTGCAAGGACTGGGGCTTGCCTTGCGAGAGGAATGCTCCGGGACCGTCAGCAGACTCCGCCCCCCTTCCCCAGCCCTTCTCCCGTCCCGCCGCGGCCGTTCTTGATCCGCTTCCAGGGCCCTCCGTGTAGCGCGGGGACAGGACGGCGAGCGGAATGCAGGTTGGCCGTGATCTCCCAAGCGTGTGCGACAGACGGCAGGGCGGGGATTGAGCCTCCTCGTCCCTGCGCTCGCTTCCTCGACACGCGCTCCACGAGGGTCGGAGGAGAAGGCGCCCACTAGTGCCACAGATGCGGCGTGCTCAGGATGAGCGCAAAGGAGGCCTGACGATGCGACGCGTGCGAAACACAATGGCCGTGTGTGGGCCGCGGCCGACCACAAGCCGAGTAGTCAAGTTGCAGCCGACAAAGAAACGACGATTGCTCGATCGACAGTAGGTGGTGGCGACGGGAGCGGTCGTCTCCTCTCCTCTCGGAGGCGCGTTGCGAACGGCAGGTGGTGGGGAAGGTGGGTTGACTGCTGACGGCTTGGCCGATTCGAGGACGGAAGGCGAAGTTGAAAGGGCATAATGACCCTATTACCCATTCCGCGAAGGCTTTGGCGCCGAACGACCTAGCTAACGAAAACTACTACTTCCCTGCCAAGCGACTTGAAAAACAAGCCTTCACTACCCATATGCTTCACCATGCTCGATCGGCGACATGCGCCGCTGATCGAGCGAAGGAACGTGAAGCACGTCCAACCCCCTCGCAATTCTCCCTATCACACAAGAATCACAATCGAGCAATGACCTGTTTTTTTTTTTCGACATGCAACCCCCTGGTTTGATATACAGTTTTCTCTATTTTGCGCGGGCTCCGCCCGCACAAAACACAAAACCCTACATCAAACCAAGGGGTTGCGTGTCAAAGAAACAAAAACAAACAGGTCATTGCCTGATCGCAATCAAGCGAAAATTTTCCGTTTTCAAAATCCAACGAAAATGATCCTTCTTTTTTCCCTCAAAATTCAAACCCTTCTAATTTCAATATTCAAACCGTAATCAAACCATACCTAAAACTACATCAAGGGTTCAGGGTTTTGTTTTTGGGCGGGTTCCTGGTGAACCCGACAATAGCGATGCAAAGCAAGTTCCCTTTCAAAGCATACGGAATCTCGAACCCTCCATGCGGACCATAGCCAAACCCCCGCCACAAACATTCACAAACCCCTCAAATGAAGCGTTTGTGAATTTTTAGATACATTGATGACATCAGCATGTCAGCGCTGCATTGCATGCAATGTCGACACTATATGATTTTGCATTGTTCTTGAGTAAAACGTTAACATTCTCTAGCGTGGCAATGCCACGCCCATCAGTCAAAGGAGCCACGTGGCTTGAGCGGGGTCACTTTAGACTATGGGCACTTCCTTGGGATGGCCTGAGGGTTGGTTACCCTCAAGCAACTCAGTTTTGGCTTAATCGACCAAGCATTCCATCCAATCCAGTATATGTATCAAAGCTCCGAGGCTCGAATCCCGCATTGGGATTACCGAAGATGTCGAGGCGGCTCTCACTCCTCTTTAGGGGGAATTATAGCATGGAAGTGCCACAAGGTCCGGTCAAAGGATGCACTTTCCTCGAGCGGTATCACCTAAGATTATGGGAGATTCGATGGGATGGCTTGAGGGTCAAACACCCTCAAGCACCGCGGTTTTGGCCTAGTTGGCCAAATACTCCATCCAATCCGCTACGTATCTTCAAATCAATAGATAGGGGAGTACTATTCTTCCAAACTCCGATTACACTAGTTTTCATCTTCTGAATGCCGAGTAGGGCATACACAGAATCAAATTTCTTGGGCAATCCCTACATGTACCCAAGTTGAAAAGGCTTCCTCAAATATGTGCTCTCTCTGCTCCGAGCAAATAAAAAATGTACGCTTGAACGATGGATTAAAATTCAAATCGGGCGATCATCGATGTTACGTCCCTGGAAGAAAAAGGAATCACACAAAACATAATGCTTCTAATATTCTTAATCCAGCATGTATCAACGTCTACATTCATGTGCCATCATCTTGGGAGAATCTGAACACATTTCCAGACCCGAATGCTCTTAAAACTTCCACCACATAAAAAAATGGATAGTAAGATTTCTTTGGAAGGATAACTTCACGAAATTAATTAAATATTATTGAAATGATAGAAAATGAAAATGACAAAGAAATTCAGCAATGTACAAGGTTTGTTAGACCATCGACTATGTTGTAATTGGTGAAACGCCCAAATTTAGAATGTATGATTTTCTCCTCATGGAATTTTATGTTCAATAACAACCATTTACTTTATGTTATGAAAATTCCACAAAACCGAATATGAAAGGAATAAAGAAGAAAAAAATGTTTTTAGAGTGCATTTCATGCAAAAGCAGAGGTAATAAAATCAAAATTATGATGTTGTATGCTCTTCACTTTATTCCGCTCCCTCTCATAACAAAAATCTCAACCAAAAGTGAAACCTTCGAAACCTAAATGAGTAAATCTGTAAATATTTGGCTTAGACATTTTGAATTGACGTGGATAACAAGTTTTTTTACTACCCATAATCAATGAGGAGATAAAACAGAGAATTTGAATAATTATAAGTTTATATAACAAACGTGTAGTATATGAAAGGTCCAAGCTTTCATTCAATGCTCCACAACTGTTGGATTAATTATTAAAAATAAAATACTTCCCTTGAGTATGAAACTACAAAGAAGGAAATCATAAGAGTGTCAAAACACCACTTTACAAAGAAGTTTATTTAACAGTAATTCCCTCATAAGTTTCATCAAACTTGCATTGGTCGTTTTCTGAGAATTGGAGAACACCATGAGACATGTGATGTTTAATGATGAAAAGTAGTACAGTATGGAGCACATTCCTATTAATGCGTTCAACCATTAAAAATCAAAACAAATTCATTTTTATATTTACATAAAGATAGAATTCAACAAGAATCCTTCCCTATATAGTAAAGGTGAGAAATGCCACACTCATAATGAAGAAACACATTTTAGAAATGATTTGCAAAGCACTTTTGATAACCATCTCTATTCCTTATGGAACACAATTATTGATTTTTTACCTCACCCTAAAAAAACATTGATTACCTCATTCAATCGTAAGAGAAAGAAATGGAAGCTTCAGAAGAAACTAAATTTTGCTAAACGTCATGAATCATAATGGGTATGAGGGTCTACCTTCAAATCACTACGAGGAAAGGAAATTCCACCAATCAAATGCAAAAAAAAAATGTAGCACAAGATTACAACCAAATAACATTCACAATTTTATGAGAACAATGAGAAACTTGGCTTGCATACAAATTTGAGTTATTTATAACATTGAATGAACAGTAATAAAGTGGTTTACAATGGCCTCCTCATGATTTTGGATAATTCCTAGAATCCATGGGGCGTGACATGTATGTGCATAAACACCATAAAAACATGTAATAGATGAGTTTGAGTTTCTTTGAATTTCGAGTGGAAAGGAAAAAATATATTGACGAATATGAGAAGAACACCGACTTTAGCATTTGTGATTGCATCTTACTTTTCTGTAAACCCACAAACAGGACCAATTAAGATGAATTAATGCACTATAATTTTTCACCGGAGGGTACATACGACATCTTTTCCACCCAATGTGTGCTTGCTAAACTACTTATGCATTCATCTAGTTTTCTTATCTGACATTCCACATGTATTCGAAACCCACAAAAAACTCTTGTATATCAATATTTGCCCACTTAGAATAGTTCTTGAAGATACCAATTTAGCAATTTCATGAAGTATCCTACAACATGACATGCTTACACTATATGAAGAGTACAACAACATGTAACGTGTTGATAGACTCATACAAAATCATCGTAGTTAACATCAGTCATCACAACATGATGGGTTGAAACAAAAACTCTAAAACTGTGTTATACCCTTATTAAACTATTACAAATTTCCTATGAGTGCATACATTTTCCACCACATTTCCTATGAACTTGACACGCACTGTCACATTTTCCTGTTATTATGAAGTTGATTATGTGGAAAACGTTTCCCATGTAAACCCATTTCAACAACATCTAAAATTAACCACAAGGTTCAACATAAGTCGTTAGCAATAATTGTATAGCCTATCATACTATCAACTTGTTTAAATAAGTAGGATTTTAAGACAAATCTTCTTTACATGATGATCAATGATGGGAAGGAGGTCCATGGTCTCTTAGTTCTTGCTTACTGAATGAGATTTTGATGAAAAACCACCCTTTTTTTGTTCATGAACCCTGTACTACAACAGAAGAATTTCTATGTTTTGATCTTGTAAAGCCAGTGTGAAGGATTACATCCCACGTGAACATAAGGCCTTCACACATGGAATAATTAAATTAAGTGTTGATGGTTTCTCCACCATAGTCAAGAAACGAGGCATCCTTCTTACTTCATTTTTCTACACTGAAGAAAAATACCCTTGGGTTTTTCAAGTACGATGGGTGTTTTGATCTAGTATTTGACATAAGGTCACAATCCCTTTTTTTTCTTATTTGAAATGTTATGGGTTGGTCCACATTGTGAATGTGGAACCCTCATCCCCTAGCATCATCCTGTCAAATGCTTATTATTGACATTTTGATTGTCCTTTTGGAGGAACTGTTTTGAGGAAATGTTTTTGTTATTGTAACAAAGGTGGATTTTGAGTTTTTCTAGTTGTCTTCCTTTTGATTTTTTTTCATTTTATACATGATTGAGCAAAGTTTGTCCAAAATACATCCCTCTTTCTCTGGTGTTTGTGGTTCTTTGTATATAACATACGTGCAAAGCCAGATGGAAGGTTATCATATCATTTACAATTGGGCATGTATATTTTACTATTCTCTTATACCGTGGTAGTGCCACCCCAACCGGTCAAAGGAGCCACGTTGCTCAGGCGGGGTCACCTTGGACAATGGGCTATTGGACGGGATGGCTTGAGTGTTCGAGACCCTCAAGCACCGCGGTTTTGGCCTAATTGGCCAAGGATTTCATCGAATACGTTACATTGGTATCATATCTCTTGGACCTGAATCCCACGTCTGGATTACTGGAGATGTAAAGGCGGATCTCACTCTTAGCGGTAGCAGTGTAGCGTGGCAATGCGACGCCAACTGGTTGAAGGAGCCACGTGGCACGTGCGGGGTCACTTGGGACTGTGGGCGGTTAGACGCGATGGCTTGAGGGTGGGAGACCCTCAAGCACGGTGGTTTTGCCCTAGTCGGCAAAAGATTTGGTTGAATCTGTTACATCTCTACTTACTGCAGTTATCCTCTTCATCGGCATATAGGATAGGCACTTTTTACACAGTTGCGGTCATAGCGTGGTTCAAGCTAGAAATCATAATGCCACTTGACATTTGGTGGACAAGTTATATAAAATTACCATCGTCAATTGTTTTTTCACCGGCAAGGTAGGTGCATGGCATTAGCATAAAAGCTAGTATACATGTGCCTTACTTAGAAATGATAGTTGTTTACCTCGGTGATCTTTAAATTTGATTTTAATGTTCTTTTCCTTCGTTGAATTTGAACCGCAATTTTGATGAACAAATTTAAAAGAACAGGTAAATACGTTTTAGGTGGAATCATCGAATTTAAGGTGTGAGGGTCACAATTTCATTCCATGACCATTGGTGATTCCTAATTTGTTGCACAGTCCATGGAAACTTCAATTTTGTCCATCACTGACCCTAATTTTTTTTTTCATGCACAGGTCTGGGTCGACCACAGTGCTCGTGGAAGTGCGAGTGCTGTAGTACTTCATTCAATGTTCTTTGAGGGATATCATTTAATGCCATCCGTGGGAGAGGAAAACGCACGAGTAAGAAAATATGGAAATGGACATCGTTACATCGTTCACATGACTAATTCATCCTCCTCTACCCCCTTGTCCTCGTAGATGATGTGGCCATACATCGTTACATGACTACTTCATCCTCCTCTACCCCCTTGTCCTCGTAGATGATGTGGCCATACATCGTTACATGAAAAGAAACTCATTACATCGTTCACATAACTACTTCATCCTCCTCTACCCCCTTGTCCTCGTAGATGATGTGGCCATACATGCGCTACAAGTCTGGCTGGAACACACGTTGGAATCCTGCATGTGCCCATGTTTTCCGCATGATGTTGGGGTTGGTGTCGATGTTGTGCCATGCTAGCATGAACCACTTGCATGCCTGCTCTTTTATGACCGATATTCCTAGTGCAAGCGACTCTCCTGCACGTGTTTTATCGTTAGCCCACATCGCAAAGCTGTCCTCGTCGTTCTTCTTCAGCATAGAGATGATGCCGACGTTAGCAGGCTGTGCCTTTGGCGTGCATCCTACAGGGATGTACACAGGGTGCATGTGCGGGAAGATTGTGCACAGCCAATCGCGGAACGCTGCGGTGTAGTGTGGGCGCCATGCATCAAGGACCAGCAGCATATGCGCTTTGCCCACTTCCACGCCGTAGGCAGCGCACTTGGCCAGGTAGTACGGCTGCACGTTGCCTCAGACCTACTGCATTGTGGTCTCTCCATTCACCCAATGGTTGGGCATGTGAGACAGCAGCTAGCCGGAGTCCAGGAGCTCGCGTGCATGGGGACCCTTGGGTAGGCAGCGTTTGGACTTCCCCGCGAAGATGAGCTAGAGCGGTAAGAAGTCTCCAGCAAATGCGGATGTGACGAGTACGGTAATCACACACTTGTCATCGAGGCCGATGATGGAGACATCCGACATCCCTTTCGGTGCATACGTATGTTCGGCGGCTGGGACAAGCTAGATCGCCGTATGGTCGGCGTTGATGACAAAAACTGGTTGAATTTTGTGAAAACTGATCAAAGCGGCTGCTCTCATTAGGAAATTGTCCACTTTCTGCTTCTAGTCCTCGGTTACCTCTTGGGCGACCGTTGTGCTTGCACGCATTAACCACCCCATGGTTGTGGTTACGAACTTTCGGACCCACGACCGCCCAAAGCTACGAGGTCGTCAGGCGCGTGCTGACCGATGATCCGCGGGATCTCACAGCGGATGGACCTGTTGTTGAGCAGGTTTCCGGCATCGCGGGCATGAAGCAAACATTTTTTATGTCCTCCACCACCTCTTGATGGCCCGCCAACCACGCCTTTTTTCCATGATTCCCATGCACCCTCTTCTTGGTCTTCACTAGTGGACAGGGTTCCGATTTCATGGCAATGGTGGTTGCTTGAGCATACTGGTCCTTGAGCACCTTTGTCCCGGGTACGAACCATCCACCGATGGTGCTCGGTTCCGGGCGATTGAATACGCAGGGGCCGTCCGGCATCCGGAAAGAATGCTGTAGATGCTTGACCGCGGTGTAGAAGGAGTGGTGAGACTTCACCGCCCTGTAGATGGCGGGGAAGTGTTCGGAGCCGGACCAGTCACAGTACTGGCCACTCTTCTTGAACTGTCCGCTGCTGCTTGTGTCTTTGGAGGTTGTTTTGTACTCAGTTGGGTCGAGCGCCATGCATTTGCTGTTGGTGGAGTCGTCAACAAGCTGAATGTTAAAGGAAGATGCGCTAGAAGCATCAGTTTCCGGGCGATCCTTTCTGACAAACCCGGTGTCGCTATCATTGTCGCTATCGCTGACAGGTGGGAGAGGGTCAGTGGGTTCCTTGATGTGTAAGGAACCAGGCTGCATGCACCTGACAGGTAGGAGAGGGCGACGACGCTTGGGGCGAGGCTCCTACACGACCTACCCCTTCCCTTTGTCCGTAGTAGTAAGCTTTGCCGGCGCATCTCCCTTGTACAGGTACGCGATGCCTGCATTCAATGCATGTTGCTCCCGCGCTATGCGATGCTTAGCAGCGATTGATGCAGGGCTGTCGGAGGACGAAGACACATGCGTGGCACGCACGGGTGCGGGTTGCAGCGACAAAGGTGAAGGTGCAGCACTAATGCATGAGGTTGACCGTTGCGTTGGTGTGTCTCGTTTAGGTGATGCGCTTGATGCACGCGGAGGAAGTGAATCGTCGTACGTGAGGGCGACCGTTTTCCTTGGGCGACCAACGGGACGTCTCTCACGGATAGGCCGCGGAGGCACGGGACGTCCGAGCTGGGACTCCAATCAGCGGACGCGCTCCTCCGCAGAAACCTTCTGCAGGAATCTCTCCATGCTGGCAGATACGGGTGACAAAGGAAGACTGGATTGGTTGTGACCTGACAGCGCATCTGAAGAATTACAGCATTAATCAATGACCGCACGAACGGTGCATGGAACGGATTTCCCGCCAAACGGGCGTTCGTCATCATCCTTGCGACAGGATACATTCAAGGGTAGAAGCATCTTTGTCAGGAACGGGTTGGACCCCCACGACGTCCGTTCGGACGTCGAATTTAAGGAACATTGAAGAATTGAACTGGCTCTGTCGTCGAATTTATGGATCACACCTCATTCCAATTCGACGAATTAGGAACACATGAATAATTACAATGTCAGAAACCTGGTCGAAATTATGGAACACATAATTCTCAAAAACCAGGACGTCGAATTTAAAAATCCCTGGGGTAACTTGTCAGGTAACCTTAAAAAAGCATTGCATGAGTACTGTTTCACATGTCGAGACTTTTCAATTGTATGCTATACATGATCTCATGTATTAAATTATTGTACTATTTTTTTTCTTCTTTTAATTAATCTAAATGCTGGTTACTCATCACTTTTTAAGTCAAAGAAACAAAAAGATTTAGTCCTCTTGTTTCTTAAACAATATCTTCCTTGTCTTCAAGTTACCAATTGAATGATAGAAGGGCGCTTTTACAAAAAAATCATGGACAACTCGGGGAAATGGACCATTTTGCGTTGACTCTTCTTATGTTTGCCATGTATCTTGCCAGTTTCAAGTTCATCGGTAGATTGTTTTCTCGTGTATATCATGTATAGATACTACAATCTGCCTTTGTCGAGCTGGAACCTCCCAAACCTCGCGGTTTCTGAGGTTTCTGGATCTTAATGAAAATCACAACCCCTAAATGTCATGGGAGTTTGCCAAGAACCGCTTTCTTTTTCTTATTCGGATGACATTATTTGGTACGACAGATGAATAACGGCTGTCAATGCCTTTGATGTGAAGTGTAAATTTGAATGTCTGTTGATGGCGTGGCGTTTCGTTCGAGCGATTGCTTTGTACAAATATCCCCATTACAAATTTGCGATTGTAGCGATTAAGAGGAGGTGACGCCCGAGGCGTGTCGGCGGCACGATTGCAGGCCAATCGGTGGGCAATGTGGCGATCGCTTTGTTTTCACGTTCGAAGTTCACGCTGGTGCGGCTCCACTACCGGTGGGCGGTAGGGGACACGTCGGCGCCATGAGAAATGTTCGAGAAAAATACAATTCTAGCATGGTTTTTAAAGTAGCACACAAAAGTGGCTGGTTGCTGTACGAGCGCAAAAAAATGTCCACCCTGTCATACAAAACTGTCCAGTCGCTGTACGAGCACACAAATTTGTCCACCGCCTGAAGTGGCACACAAAATTGTCCACTGCAAAAATGTCCAGTCGCAAAAAAGCACACAAAAATGTCCACCGCATGATGGTGATGCCACGTAAGCAGCTAGCCCTTGCAAAAACTTGGTCGTTTGTCTACTTCACACTAGCATTTTCCCTCTCATGAAGAATAGTCTATTTTGTGTTAATGTAGGTAAGATATAGTTCTCATTCCAAAGTCAGAACAGGACCTTAGTAAAAGAAGTTCGCACCTCACAAAAGGAACTTCGCCTCCCATTTCACTTCGCTCCTGGAGTTCCCCTCCAGGTGGACATTTTTGTGTGCTTTTTCATGAGTGGCTATTTTTGTATTTTTTGGAAAAAACTTGGTAGCATACAAAAATAGCCACTTATGAAAAAGCACACAAAAATGTCCACCTAGAGGGGAACTCTAGGTGCGAAGTGAAACGTTATGCGAAGTTCCTTTTGTGAGGTGCGAACTTCTTATATTAGGGTCCTGTTCTGACATCGGAGTGAGATGCATGTCTTACCTACATCAACACGAAATAGAATATTCTTCATGAAAGAGAAAATGCTAGTGGGAAGTAAACAAACGACCAAGTTTTTGCGAGGGCCAACTGCTTACGTGGCATCACCATCGTGCGGTGGACATTTTTGTGTGCTTTTTTGCGACTGGAAATTTTTGCAGTGGACAATTTTGTGTGCTATTAAGGCGGTGGACAAATTTGTGTGCTCGTACAGCGACTGGACAGTTTTGTTGGATATTGGACGAGGTGGACATATTTGTAAGATCGTACAGCGACCAGCCATTTTTGTGTGCTACTTTAAAAACCATGCTAAAACTGCATTTTTCTCGAAATATTCTCGAGCGGCTTCACTTGGGCACGGTGCAGATCGGACGGTGCGGATCGTCGCTGCCTCCGATCGCAGAACTTCCTACTCGAGTGCGAAAGTGTTAAATCACTGATTCACTTCTGGAAAACGCGCTAATGCGGTTCCACTTCCAAACCACAAGATCCCAGTCTTATTCTCTCACATTTTCTCTGCCATGTAACAATATCAGAGATTCTGTAGATCGGGAAATAGGGAATATTGGAACATTTTTCAGCGAGGTGCTATTGCATTCCGCGGACCTGTACCAGGTCTATCTTCTGAACTTAATATGACGGCTTGTGTTGGATACCCACACAGATCAGAAACTGGAGTGCAACACTTCAAGGTGGAAAGGTGTACAACGAATCCTCCATAAATCAAATTAGACCCCACAGCTCAATGATACATGATATCAGAAATATCTGTGGCATCATTCCCTTCTACCCACATTCTGAGTGTGAACATGCACAATTACCCAATTTCCTCATGGAGAATAATGATTACCACGGGTTTAAGCAACTTACTACCTTGTAAAGAAACGCGCCGACCAATTAACCGTGGCCAGAGTGCCCAAATGTGACAAACCATGGACATAATCTTGTTGGTACATACATGTCTTTGGAAAGGTGGGTATGCTAATCGTAAAGTTTTTAATACTGGTTATTCCTTTCTCTTTTGTTTCCTTATTCCTTTTGTAGGATGTGAGAGAGAAAATGAACGGAGATTTTTTTGGGGGCCTATGTTCATGTGTCTAACACCCAAAATTCACATGACGAACATAAAGGTTTTGAATTGAGGAGCTAAAAGCTAGTTCATAGCGGAGGGGATTCGTTTTGGAATTGAATTATGTTGTCATCTTTGTGTAATGACAACATGCACTTCACAGTGCGTCTACAATCCGACGCATGCATGTCCATGGTTGAGGTATTCGGTTTTTTTTTTTAGCGAAAGGTGTGTGGACTAAAGCGAGGCTAGTGGTACGATGCTCCTCACGCGTGCAGCGCATGTCCAACTGGAAGATTTTGGATGAAAGTTGCCCCAGCCGGCATCTTGATTGCATGTATCTAACAACAATGAGCCAGCTAGATACTCTAATGTATCCAGCCATGCAGCACCATCATATAATTCTTTCCATGTTTCCAACGCATGAGGCCCTAATCGCCTTATGGGACATGCTTCCGCGATCCCTTACGTCCAATCTCGTGATCTGGAAATTATTCTTCCAAGGTCTCACAAACCCGTTCCACCACGTTTTATCTCTCTTATGTTATCACCGTTCGCACCTAATGGCACACATGTGGACACACTGTCCATCGAACACCCTCTCCCAGTGCCTCTGCACACAATGGAGCTCGTTCTTGTTATTTACTCTCGTAAGTGTCGTGAGATGAAATTGGGTATGATGGATATTAAGGTGCATGTTCAAGCATGCAATACCTAGCAGGGAGCTCAATGAACCCCCCCTCTTTCGCTTCTACGCCTCGTCGAAAGCAACCGTTGACAGCTCCAATTTGGAGGAGGTACCTCGGGTGTCCAATGGGTACACAGACTTTTCATCTTCTATGACTTCAAGGACGCCTGCTACGTACATCACACCCACATCGAGTAACACCTTACACCGTAATATCCATTGCATGCGGGTTGGTGCACGATGCTGCTTAACAGGGGCAATTAGGCTAGGCAATAATGCCCTCTTGCTATGAGCATGTTGCTATGTTAGAAAATTCCATGTACATCCCTGTCATGTCATGCCCATGACGTAGACAATTTGCCTCCAAGAGGACAAGGAGGAATGGCTTTGGTTATGTAAGCTCACAACAGAGGCCTAACCTACAAAAGTGAACCATTGGATGGCATGGATTTCAAACAAGGATGTTGGACTCACGGCTGTAGTAAACCGTGATCTGCTCAGAGCTTTCACTCATTCTGTGGGAAATCCTTGTAAGAAAATGTCACAACTTAGGTGGGTACAACAGCCGAAGACATGATTTGGAAGCTAGTACCTCCATTTACCAAGAACGATTTTGACCGGGCTCGAAAATATCTTAGCCAAACATTAGAGGATTTGCATAAGCATCTCTTTTGAGGGTGATAGGGAGCCATGGTAGCCCATGAAGCAATGGAACTGCTTCGAGCGTCGAGTGCCACGTGGTGATCACATGCCTTCTAATGCCATGGAATCGTTGAACGTTCTACTGATAGACATCGGCCACCTTTATCCATGTCCCTGCTTTACATCGTTCTATCCATTCATGCACAACGTTTTTGTTGAACGCAAGCGCACAATGCACGACAGTGAGTTTGGCTACACGCTTGTGGTGGAAGGAAAGCTGTAGCATGTCATAGAAAACATGAATGAGTACCTTGTATTCTGTCATGGTTGGTTCATGGACAAGGTAATGGACCCAAAGTGCCTCGTAGGGCTGGAGGTGGATGTAAGAACCAAAGCATGCACATGTGGATAGCGGGAGGGGTGCAGATGTATGTGCGAACACGCAATGGCTGTCATGCTTAACCTACTCCTCTACACTGTAATGCATCTCATGCAGTCGCTGAAGCTGAACATGCGAGAGCTATAGTCTACACAACATGGGTGCGGACACCCAAGGAGTCAAGCCTGGACCCGATCAACCATGCTCAAAGTGGTTGGATAATGTTACTCGGTAGACAAGGGAATACATCTACTCCAAGTGCAGACAGAACGGCCACCCCCCACAATACTGCAAAAACCTGCCACTGCTGTCACCAATGACTAAAGCTACATCTTGCATTAAAAAAAACTTGCCAACAAAACTAGCACTTCCGCTATGGAGGACGTGGATCTCATTGACAGTTCTTCTACACTGGTAGCAGTATGGGGGGCATGCAAGCAGTGAAGAAAGTGGGACAGCAAGCGCGGGTATAAGTTTGAAAGCAGAATTAGAAGAGGGGATGCCGTTGGTGATGCAGACAGTGTTGAAAGTGGTACTCTAAGTGGGGATGCCAGAGGTGGTGCAACTAGTGCTACAAGTGGGACTGGGGAGGTGATGTTAGCGGAGTACCTGTAGGATCTGCAAGTGGTGCTAGAGTTGATGCATGTATGGCTGATGGTGGTGTAGCGGCTATGCTTGCCATGGAATCACAGGTGGATAACCCTAAGGTTCCCGATGACACCTCTGACTCATCATGGTGTGAGTGTCCAGAGGATGAGGCAATCTACCTACATACTGATTTGAAGGAGGAGGAGTGGGAGTCCTATCAGGAGGAGGAGGTGGAGTGGGAGTTTTTATCTGACATTTTAGACGAGGAGAGAGAGATGCCTACACGTCCTTGCCTTGTTGAATGGAATCTGGATGTATACCTTGGCAAGAGGTCCACGTGCATACCATTGTGTGTGTGTGTGTGTGTGTGTGTGTGTGTGTGTGTGTGTATGTGTGTGTGCGTGTGTGTGTGTGTATGTGTGTGTGTGTGTGTGTGTGTGTATGTGTGTGTGCGTGTGTGTGTGTGTGTGTGTGTGTGTGTGTGTGTGTGTATGTGTGTGTGCGTGTGTGTGTGTGTATGTGTGTGTGTGTGTACGTGTAAGTGTGTGTGTGTGTGTGTGTGTTGTGTGTGTGTTTGTGTCTCTAACATCCAATCTACCTGCACAGGTTGTACCAAGCAACATCTTACATGGTGTCATGAGAGGAGTGTATGTGAGGCACAAGCTAGTTGGAGGCCAGAGGTAAGATAACACGTGGCTCATTCTAGAAGGCCATAAAGAATTGAGTAGGCGGTAACGTAAATGGCCAGACTTAGTGTAAGAGATCCTCAAGAAACAATGGCCAAATCACACATGGTCAATGCGTGTTACGAACTTTGTGTATCTTCGTTTAGATAAGAGTTCTTTGCTTGAGAGGCCATTTGCTTCGTGAATGGCCTGTCTTTGTACGTATGTGTGTGTGTGTGTGTGTGTGTGTGTGTGTGTGTGTGTGTGTGTGTGTGGGGTTTAGGGTTTAGGGTTTGTGTTATGGAAGCGATTGTCAATTTGGTGCCTACATCATCTTGCTGATCTCCTATGCATGTTCAAAGTGACCATTGAATATCATGTGAAAAACCGTGCGACTTCAATCTAAGATTCGGGTCATTTGGCGCAGGGACAAAAGAGAGACTGGAAAGCACACCTCCAAGAAATAGAAAACATGCCGGATTAAATCCGAGCAAAGTGGAGTAACTTTCTCACCTTCTATGGCCAAAGTACCCAGGAAAGGATGCCTAGTCAAGGAGGGAAGGTTCATTGGAGGCTACGGGTGCTTTGGGATGGCAACTAGAGGCGCATTTTATAGCAAGGGTACTTCAAGCAATCGTTACCCTTGCTGGTGGTGTTGACAACGGCAATCAGGCATTCAAATTTCCTTAACTTTGTTACGGATCAAATCACAGAGGCATTATTTGGTATGTCAGAAAGCTTTCAATGCGTACTACATGAAGCATGTGTTATTTGTACCATTGTATCTTGGTAGAGGGCTTTGGAGTGTCAAGAGGCTCTCTACTGGCTCATAGAGACTGGTACATAAGGAAGTATACGGGTTGTTCCGTTGAGCGACAGCTTTGACATGGCGCAGTCGGATCCAAAAACGGAGGTTTGTACGCGAAGTCACGGATTTTTATCCGTAAATACCCGGGTGCGGCTTGACTAGGAACTTTCTACTGCACATGCCTGATTTGATTCTGGCATCCAGGACCAAGGGGGGGAAATGAGCTTGGATCTTTCAATGCTTCATGCATAGCAAGGCTGTGAATACCTGCTGGCCCAACTTGCTTAGCAGCTGCGTAGTGTAAGCAAGAACTGCTGGGTACTTGACCAACACGAGTTATGGTGGGGCTACACCTCACTGGACTGCTGGGACCGCTTGCATCTGCACATGCAAGCAGAGCTCCAAAACAAGGACCACTCTGCATCAGGTAGTGCATGCACGACTCAGCATTGCATCAACTACCACATGCACGACTTAGCAACTGCATCAGCTACTACATGCACGACTCAGCAGCTACGTGCGGAGCTCAGAGTGGGGACCGCCCTGAGTCACCGGCAACATGCGCGACTCAGCAGTTGGGACCACCGCCAAGGTTCCAGCCTTCAGGAAGCTTCCTTGAGGAGGAAGCTACGTGCCTTGGACTGGGAAGATTCCTTGAGGAGGAAGCTATGACCTTACAATAGGAAGTTTCCTCTAGGCACAGAGCAGTTGGTCAACTTGCATGGATCCTAGTATAAAAGCAGACTGGACTCGGTCACTCTAGTAACTCCAACAATTCCATCACAACTTCAGTAGCAGCTCCATCAACTCTACCAGTTGCACCGGCAGTCCTCCATTGCTAGACAACGCCCCAGACAAAGACTTTGTAGTCGCTCTCTCACTTAAAGACCCATGTTAGCCTGGCAACCTTTTGCCAGCCAGGGTTGATGGATGCCCTTCACTAATTGAAGGCCTGACTACCTAGAAGAGGTGGCCAAACTACGCCCAAGATTGGAGAGCAGCCTTGCTATGGGTGCCTCTCTAGATGTTGCTCATCACTGAGCCTGGAGTTATGTCTAGGCGTTGAGCCCACAGTTAAGGTCTAGCGTCAGCTCTTCCTGTGCCGTGGTGATCGAGTCTAGAAGGACTCTATTGGAGTTCCCCTTTGTCGACCCAATGAGCCTGGCAGCACTCTGCCAGCTTGGCTAGGAGGGTCATAGTCCTCTGACGACCAGTAAATCTGGTTGTGGCTGCCTTGACAACCTGGAGGCTATTTCACCTCAAAAGTACAATGAACGTGCTTAGACCCTTGCAAGGACAGCCTTGACGACCTAGCAAGGTATTGCGCCCTTAGATGGGGCAAGTTGTAACAGAGCATTGAGCCTAGTTGTGTTACGTTACAATTTCCCTGTACCATACTTATTCTTGATAGTCTTTCTAATTACAAGTTTGATTCTAGTCTTCCACTCTTGCACATTGGAATACAGGGTTTGCTTGCTGAGCACAGAGATCCTTGACAATAGCAAGATCCCCTCGTGGCATCAGAGCACGTTTTGAATTCGTCATTGCAGGCTTCAAAAACCCCAACATGGCATCAGAGCAGAAGGACGTCTGGACATGCTCAACATGCGATTAGAGCAGCAAACGCACGCTACCAGCAAGAAGCAGCAGTTACAGCTCAAGCTTCAAAGGATGACAACGACTCTCATCACTCACTAGTGGCAGATTGAGGGCGTGGCGTGGCAACATTGTACACATGGAGTTATTGAGGACGCTTAAAGCTACCTCAATATGGAGAGCCCACAAATGGTCTCTCAACAACTGAATGACCTCTAAGCGCCAAGCTTGTGCATGGACCAAGAATGTGTTCTAAGGAGAGAGCAAGCAGTAGCTGAAGAGGCAAAGTGCTCAAGAGAGGATGTGGTTTAGACATGTACACGTCAACACGATGTGCGTGGAAATGGAGTCTTGCGGCAACAGTTGATTGACACGAGTTTTGAAGCTTACCGTCCAAAGCTTCAGCAGTGGTTGTCCCAGATTCAACAGCAGGTGCATTTGCAGCATTATCCTCAATTGGCACAACTACCATTATCATCAACTACAGAAGTCTCGTAGGCAGATGCGGCACAATATATGCCACAAGCTCTCATGGAAGTGCAGATCCCAGTGATATGATCTGCAGCGTCCGGCATGATACAGCTTTACATGGTTCAGCCACAACACGTTGTAACAGAGATGCCAACCGTGGCACTCACGCCACCATTGCTTGATACAGGTCAGCATGAGAAAGCTGGGGAGCAAGCTTTCAAGCATGAAATCACAGAGCAACGCTAGTGCATTGGCAAGTAGCAGCTCCTTTCCCAACGGGATCGGCATACCTGTGATCTGCTAGCTATCCAGGCAGCTCAATCTGAAGGTTTTGTGATGTAGATATAGCAATAAAACAAGGCCTTACAGGTGAACAAGACTTCATTAGCATCACATAAGCCATCTACACGACTGTCATAACTTAGTTCTCCTCAAGACATGCCAAGGCCTGTCTATCGTCAACAGACAAAGTCAGTTTCATGTGCTAAAGGAGGAAGCGTGTAGACCCTTGTGGTGTTCCTTGGAGCATCCATAATGGCACCATTACAGCAGTCAAAGCATGCAATAGTGCCACCAGGCTTTCAAGTGGCACATGCAGCAGTTGACGACAAGCAACGGTGCTTGGCAAATACCCACGTGATGATGTCTTGAGGGTCGGCATCACTCCATGCACTGCTTTGCGAGTTGCAAGTAGGGAAGCCATCAACAACAACCGAGGTTGCCAGAGAGCCAAGGCAAGCAGACGTCTTGCAGGAGCTCATGGAGGGTGGAGTGGTGATCAAGGAACCAGGCTGCCATCAGCAACCGGGCTACGGCAAGCAAAAATCGCAATGACATTGCCTACTTGAGAGAAAAGTGTCGGCACTAGTGGTCATGGGGTTGGACAGCTTGACGTCCACAAACAAACCAACAAAGTGGACAGTGGCTTCGCATCCCAGTTGGAGTTTTCATGCTCCATCCAATAGAAGACAACCAAGCAACTGAATGCTGATGGTACAGGACAGTAGCTAAGGTGGACAATTCTTTAGCAGCCAATAGAGGTTCACATGAGCCTCAAAGCGTGTGACAAGGTGACTTTACATCAGCTTGTACGGACCTTACGGGACAGCAGCATGCACTGCCAATGTAGTAGGCGTCCAAGAAGAAGCCAACGTACGAATTGTAAGAGCTGTAGTTGTATCGACAAAGCATCAGTACACCACCATGGACGCAGCAGTGATAAGTGTACCAAGGCAAAGACGCTCGTCAGCAATCTCACATGTGCTTCTCACAACCGGAAGACCTGTTCCATAACGCAGAGCGGGTAGCACTGGAGGAAGAAGAAGAAAAAGAAAGGGGGGCTCCAAAACAAAAGAAAGGGGTCAGGAGCTTGACACAACAGTTGGTTGTAACGTTGACATCAGTTTTAACAGGAGCAGCCGTGACATTGCCAACACACATTCTGCCAGCTAGAGCACACTTTGCTAAATGAACAACAAAGGAGATCCCAAGGTGAGGGGAAGGCGAAGTGAAGGCGTTTGTTAAGCCCTTGAAGCAACATGCAATGCAGCGAGCTAGGAGACAAAATCGTGCCAGAGTGATAGGTGGAGGCAGTAAGCCCACATATTGTCAGGTGGCATGCACAAATGGAGTGATTGAGCTCCATCATAAAATCCTGACGAGGCAGCAGGTGGATGTAGTAAGCCCACCTAGTGACAATTGGCGTGCAAAAATGGAGCAGTTGTGCTCCATGGAAAAATCCTGCCAGAGTGGTAGGTGGAGGTAGTAAGCCCATCAGTTGTCAGATGGTGTGCACAAATGGAGCAGTTAAGCTCCACGTTGAAATCCTGCCGGGGCGGTAGGTGCACGCAATAAGCCCACCACGTTTCTGGTGGCATGCATGAATGGATCAGTTACGCTCCATGGAAAAATCCTGCCAGAGTGGCAGGTGAAAGCAGTTAGCCCGTCTTGACAAAGGCGGTATGCATGGAGACTTGCGACATGCGCAATCTACTCACAATTGCTCAATACCAGATTCTACAACCAGTCACAATTCACGACAGAGACGTCGATCCTTAGGAGTAGACAAGGAACACATCCTCGGATTTCCACTTGAAGGCAAAAACTTGTGGAGGAGCAAGCTTGCTCCTCACGGTCGTAAGTCTTACTCCTGGAATAGCGTGCTCAGCAGCAACTGATCCCACAGCAGGATCTAAAGGAGCAGTGCAGCAGTCGGAGCAGTTGTCGGAGTGAAGGTGAGGAGTCTGAGGTCCAGGGACGACCTTGGAGCAGCTCTTCGTGATCACGAGTGACGTGGCTAAGCATGTCCGTCATGGGGATCGTACCTATAATACCAACAAAGTTAACTGTGCCTTCTTGATGGTCGAAGCAACAACCACGAGTATCTATAGCAGTAGTAGCAGCAGCAAGTCAGTAAAACAAAAAAAATGGGATACGTTCCGTGTCTACTACAGGGTGCCTGGTGGATTAAAAAATACACTCTCGGAACTCAGATTTTATTTTGACAGTAGTCAAAACTTAGTTTGGGTTTCCTCCCCTGGAGGGCGAGTTTACTTCTTGTCGCTATGAATCCTCCTTCATGAGCAGATGTCGCAGCAGCAACAGCAGCAACAGTTTGCTCGCAGCAGCACTCGTTGTACCCTTTACAGGGAGGGGTTGACCACGTTTTTCTAGCAAATCAACAATCTTTGACTTTGCTGACATCGATGAGCTGGGTCAGCGGCACTTAAAGTGCGAACTTAATAATATAAGTTTGCAGCCGGAGGACGCGGCTGTTCAACTGCTGGTGCGGAATGCGGCTCTTGCAAGACATACTTTGGCGTGCAAGTTGAGCGACCGGAACAGCGAGCCAAGAGAAAAAAAGGAAAGCTCACTTTTGCGAGCGAAACAGGGGCTGAAGGGGGAGGAGGAGTGCCGAGCGAGGGGGAGGAGCGACGTCCACATTGGACGTCGCTCACCTCGCCATCGCCGCGAGCTGGGCCAAGTGATTGCCGCGACGGTAGGCAGGGTTGCAGCAACGCTCTGCCGCGACAGCAGGCTAGTGCGAAGCCACCTGCCGCGACGGCAAGGAGGCTGGCCGGCGACCAGTGAGTGAGGCCTCGCGCGAGGCTTCTGCTCGAGAGGACCAGCCAAGAGAAGGGAAAAGAAAGGAGCTGGACCAAAGTTCTCCCATCAAGTGACAGACGGTGGTGGAGGGCCACGCACAAAAAGCCAAGGCCAAGGCAAAGTGGCCCGTGGAGCCATGGCGAGCTCCGATCGACACACCTGGCGGGCTGCGTGTAGGAAAAAAAGGTGGGAGAAGGGGTAGCGTTTCTGCTTGACAGAAGGCAGGGTACCCTCAAAGGGGAGCCCAAATACTCGCCACAAAAGGTGGGGCAACGAGTTTTTTCATCGACAAAATCAAGAAGCAACGACCAAAAACGCCAGCGACGACCACCAGAGTAGCTGCGATGGCATTGATGACACAGCTGACTTTGAAGCCGCCAAGAAGCGTCCGGAAGAGTAAGAAAATTGACCAAGAACGGATGTGGGGGTACGATGGTTGCCTCAGTTATGGCGGAGTCAAACCTAAGTAGCTGACTGTTGCTTAAGTAAGTGGCACAAGTAGCTGAGGACGGTCGTCAAAGCAGGTGGCAAGAGCAATAGGTTAAGGAGGAGGCTGCAGCATCAGAAAAGACTGACTGGCAGCGAGCTTTTATACTCATCGACGAGAGGTGGCTGCAGCAAGATGGCAGTCCTCGTAGGCGGTCCCAACGGCGGTCCTGCCTCGCAAGCGCCTCGTTAGTGGAAGTTTCTGGAGCCTTCTACTGCACAGCCAAGCCCGTGCATGAGAGACAGAGTGGCTTGGGCTGTGGGAGGTTGCTTCTACATGAAGCAACCTCGGTGGTGAGTGGGCAAGTGAACCCAACCTCACCCAATACAATTTCTCTGCTCCATCCGACCAGCTTCCACCAAACAACGGCCCCAACAAAACCCAAGAAAGTTCAGAATGAGCTTTTCCAAGGCGATACTCGACCAATTCGAGCACCGTTTTGTTCTAAGAATTCCCAGCAGCCAAGTTACACCTAAGAGCAACCTGGAAGTCTATTCTGACAGCATACCTTTTTTCAGGAGGCGAAACCTCCACTGATCACTCTTTTCTCCACTACAAAAAATACGACATTCTCCGCATTCATCAGTGCACCTATCAAGGGGGAGTGTTAATATGATGATAACTACAGTGAGCAATAGCTTCAACATGGCATAGCCAGATCTTGAATCAGACGTTTATACGCGGAGTTACCGAATTTTCTGTAAATACCCGGGGGCGGCTTGACCAGTATTTTTCTACTGTACATGCCAGATTTAACTCTCGCATCCAGGTCTAAGGGGGAGAAAGGAGCCTGGATCTTCCAGTGCCTCGTGCAAAGCAGAGCTGTGCATAGTGCAAGCAAGCACTGCTGGGTAATTGAACCAGACCAGGCAGGGTGGGGCTACACTTGACTGTACCGCTGGGACTGTTTGCATCACCACATGCAAGCAGAGCTCTGGAGCAGGGACCACTCTGCATCAGGTGTTGCATGCACGACCTAGTATTGCATCAACTACCACATGCATGACTTAGTAGCTGCATCAGCTACTACATACACGACTCAGTAATTGCATGTGGAGCTTAGTGTGGGGACCGCCCTACGTCACCGGCAACATGCGCGACTCAGCAGTTGGGACCACTGCCAAGTTGCCAGCCTTCAAGAAGCTTCGTTGAGGAGGAAGCTACGTGCCTTGGACCTAGAAGATTCCTTGAGGAGGAAGCTACGACCTTACAACTAGAAGTTTCCTCTGGGCAGAGAGTAATTGGTCAACTTTCCAGGATCCCAGTATAAAAGTAGACTAGACTCAGTCAGTCGAGTAACTCCAACTACTCCAACACAACTTCAATAGCATCTCCATCAACTCTACCAGTTGCACCAACACTCCTCCTTTACCAGGGAACGCCTCGCACAAAGACTTTGTAGTCGCTCTCTCACCTGAAGACCCATGTCAGTCTGGCGGTCTTCTGCTGGCCAAGGTTGGTGGACGTGCGTGACTACTTGAAGGCCTGCATACGTAGAAGAGGTGGCCAGACTATGCTCAAGACTGGAGAGCAGACTTGCTACGGCTGCCTCTTTCGACGTTGCTCATCTCTGAGCTAGAGATGTGTCTAGGCATTGAGCGTAGAGTTAGGGTCTGGCGGCAGCTCTGCCTGTGTAGTGCTGATTGAGTCTAGAAGGACTCTGTTGGAGTTTCCCTCTTTTGACAAAGTAAGCCAGGCATTACTCTTCTCGCTTGGCTATGAGGGTCAGTAGTCCTCTGACAACCCAGTAAGTCTACCAGTGGCTGCCAGCGTGGAGAGGAGGTTGTCTTGAAAACCTGGAGGCCATTTCACCTTGAAGTATGGTGACCGTGCTTAGACCCTTGCAACGACAACCTTGACGGCCTTGCAAGGTGTGGTGTCCTTAGATGGGGCAAGTTGAGTCAGAGCATTGAGCTCAGCTGTGTTTCGTTTTTATTTCCCTATAGCATACTTGTACTTGATAGTCTTTTCAATTACAATTTTGATTCTTGTTTTCCACTTCCGCACATTGGAGTATATGGTTTGCTTGTTGGACGCAGAGATCCTGGACAGTTACAAGAACCCCTTGGTACATCAGAGCACGTGGTGACTTCATCACTATAGGCTCCAAAAACCCGAATACCTTGCATTGGTCTATTCAGTATGATGATTAATTCCTTTCCCTGGTCTCTCTATACTTAGAGTATTGCCTTGCACACATCATTTGATTGTATGAGTCTTACGCAATGCACCTTACTGGAAACGCCGTTGGGAGAGTTGCACGATAGAAAGTTTAATCACTATTAATGGCCTTGCTCCTATGAGAAGGTTGTGTTGCATCTCAAGGGTCTAAAATTAAAACAAGTATATCTCAAGGGTCGCGCCAAGTACCATGGGATTGAGGGTATAGGGTTTATCCTAAGATCTTGGTGTGTGACCTTGTTGGGCTTCCATTAGTTCATGTTTGGTGCTCAAGCGCTCTAATATCCACTTGGCGTTGTACAGATCCAAGAGAGGCACAACCGCGTTGGCCAAAAAGATTCATCATAACCAGAAGCATGGTGGTAGTGGTATTCAACCAAAAGAATCCCCTTTCCTATGAATGAGATGTACCATGATATTGTTGAGTTTTGGCAAGAAGCTACGTGTGGAGGTTGAGATAAGGTACGTTGACGAAGGGAGTATTATAGTTGCGGTTTTCGTATTGGCATCCACACTTTGCTTTTGGTGGTCCAAGCTAAAGAAGCTGGTATTTTACATTGGCAAGGACATTACGTAAGAGTGGGTCTTCATGGTGGACCAGCATTTCATGGCGTTGGGAGTTCCCATGGGAGAATATGCTACTAAATAACAGCATGCACATGTGCTGCTCCAAGGGATGGTGCTATAGTGGTGGTAAGTATTATGCCGATAGAACGATGATGTACTACCGGATGAGCTAGGGGCCTCAAAATCGCTTCAACCAATCCAGAGTCTACAATTGGTACATAAAGTGAAAGTTGGTCCTCAAGCGGTAAAGGAAGAGCCAGAGAAATGGGAGCAGCTTGAGATAATTCTCAAGGCATGTTTTGACCTCCTAAATGGTAGACGCGTTGAACGTGACAAGATAAAACATGTTAAGCATGATAGACTGGTACGAGAGAACACGATATGCTTCATAACATTGGTTGCACATATCAATGACCTCACAAAAACAATGGCGTAAAACGATTACTATGTTGGCCAAAAGCCCCACGCCAAATGTGAACTTGCGGTGCTCGGATTGTGGACGTTTATAGAGCTAGATTTTGTGGCAGATCACATTGACGTGGTAACCTACCATGGACACCAAAACAACTACGCACTAAAACCATGGGTGCAGCAGTCGGTTCATGTTTTGCCCATGGAGGTGTTTGCATTCAAATCTTAACGGTGGGGTGCGAGATGGGAGAAACGGTTGTGAGGCAATTTCTGGGCTTGTGCTTGGGAGGGTCATCGGAAGCAAGATTACCTTGAGTGCGAGGCACAGAAGAGAAACAAGTAGTAGCTATGAGGAGGGGATGAACTAATACTGTAAGTGCATTGACTACACGGGATAGGAAAAGATTTTGAAAGATTTTGAAAAGATTTTGTCGATGAAGGTGCTTCCTGAAGTGTTATTGCGAAATGGAGGTCGAGCCAAGCAATTATTAAAAATTATACTGTAGCTGGATCTTGAGGTTTTTTATGGGAGTTTCTAGAGATGGAGGAAACTATCTGGTGTACTAAACCGAGGTGCAAAACATAAGTTCTTCAATGATATGTTGTTAGCAAGGTTGGAGCTTGTACGGAAGCTGGAGTAATGGGCCAAGCCGCGGAAGGTGTGAGGGGCGGTGGAGTGTAGAAGGCATCTTGTCAATCAACAAGATATGATGGGTGTGTTGGTATGTGACATGGGGTTCCATACTTGTCTTATGGATGAATACGAATGCTTGAGCAACCGGTATTGGTTGTGCCCCTATAATCTAGAGATGGTTTGGAGGTACAACTTGGAGAATAGAAGGAATGTGAGAAGATTCACATTATGCTGTTGTGGCGGGGTGAGGAGTCGGGTATGGTAGAAAAACAAGAGTTTTAGCTGTATGTCATCCACTTGCTGCAATTGCATTTGTGAAAATACAAGGGTGTTCACTTTTCTTAAGCTTTGGCGAGTCCTCAAGAAGTAGAACAACATAAAATTTCTATGGTTGAATAAGCAAAGGGGAAGCCGGGAAAAGGTGTGGGAGCTCAAGAGTTTCCTCTAGGTGTAAGGAGGTGCTCAAAGAGTTGGAGGATGTTTTCCAGAGGAATCGTGAAAGGGGTCTCCATCTCGAAACAACATTCACTATTGGATTGAGGTGGTGTCTGGTTTGTCACCAACAATGCGGCCTTACAAGTACATTCAAAACATGGATCTTGTAGATCTTAAGAACTTGTCAAGGGAGTTGGTGGAGAAGGGCTTCATCTAGACTTCAGGATATCCATACACAATGTATGGAATGTTTGTTAATAATAGTTTGAGAGAGCTACTGATGTATGTGGACTACTTGGTCCTCAGCAACACCAAAGTGAAGAACTGCCTCTGCTTGATACATGCCAAGAAGGTGCTTGGTGAGTTTCGACTCGCGCGTGTCTTAAACAAGCTAGACTTAAGGTGAGGATACACCCAAACTTGCATTGCGAAGAGGATATCAAAACGACTGCATCTTGGATGCACTGCAGACACTTCTAACATCTGGTCATGCCGTTTGGGATAATGAATGCCCTCACCACATTCATGAAGCTAATGGAAGGGGTGTTCCATCCTTGCTTTGACAACATCCTTTTCTTGTCACGAATGATGGAGGAGCATCTCGAGCACTTGGGGTTGGTGATGAAAGTACTCACAAAATATTTACTGTTCATCAAACTTTATAAGTGTGAACTTTCCAAGCAAGAGGTGAATTTCCTTAGGCACAATGTCAGTGGAAGGGGGATGCGCATGGATCCAGAGAAGATGGAAGGAGTGAAGGAGTGAATAAATCCAACGTGTGTATGTTAAGTCTAGGTTTATCTAGGCATTGCAAACTAGTACAGTGGGCGTATCTTGGTGCATGTGACAATGGAAATACCCTAGACAAACTTTCTCAAGAAAGAGCATGGATGGGGGTGGGATGGCATGGAATGACATAGAGTGCATTGGAAAGATTTTAATGCATAATACATGATGAATGTGTCTTTTGCACCATTACACTTTGTTTGAGAGCTTCATATCGAGCACATAAGGAAAAATAGGGATTGGTATAGGCATGCCAATCTTGTCCAAGACTTTTTACACTTCCATATACTACCTCTCAAGTCTAAGAATTTTATTCCTTGGATCTCCTTGTAGTTTTATTAAATCCTTGCGCACGTCCATTTGATCCTAAAAATCTTCCACAGTGGACCTTGGTACAAATTCCACTGAGAGAGTCGCACGGCAAGAACCCTAGCCACTTGGAGTGTTCTTGCTGCTAGGAGAGGGTCGTGTGGCGTAAAAAGGGTCAACCTACACACCAGGGGGTCAAGGGTGGGAGGTTTATCCAAGGGCTTGGCAAGTGACCCTCACACCGGGCGCTCCTTGGTTCACAATGTGTACCATCAATGGGTATAAAGTATTGTATAACCCCCTCATTATCCATTAGAACCATGTACCTCCATGATTGCATTCATGTGACTATTGCATCACACTAGCTACCATTGGGGCATCATCAGAATGACACAACTTTAGAGAATACGAGCACACAACACCGTTACCATACCAAGGGAAGTGAAAAAAGTTGGCAGCCACCACAGATAAATTTGTGTTTTGGAAACCAAGAAACATGAATATTTTCAACATTAACATCTTCAAATGAAGAATTTTAATAGTGATTAAATGCTTGGTAATAACCATGTTTTCAAAGCCAAAAACCCTAATGCTTCGCGGTTGTTTTCTTTGGCACAAAATTTGGACATTGTTGTTATGTATATTGTTGGATCATTAGTTTTAGTCAAGCCTATGAAACGTGTTACAAAATGAAAATCTTGCCCATCTTCTCACCTTGATATATAATCGAAATTCATCCTTGTCAAAGAAACAATAAATGTTCTTCATAAAATCATTCGCAATGTGGCTCAAACAGAGTATGCATATCCCCCTTATAAGAGGAGGATTGTTTATGGCTAATGTTGGTCGACCAGGCCTTGTTTCAACCGGCAAGTAAGCTCTTGCGGAAGCAAAACAAGGAGAAGGTGAGGATTATGTTGAAACAAATCGAATAAGGGATGTTTGTACCAAAAGGGGAGGCTTATTGATGAGATGTCATAGGGAGATCTCTACGGCTCAACTCTCTCATGAGTTCCTCCATCGGGAGATTGGCAATGTCCTCAAATTAGAGGAGTGGAACAATGAATTCGAGATAGTCAAAGAGAAAGGATTGGATTATTGGATCCTAATCATGTAATGATTATATGCAGATCCAATTTAACGGCTACTTGGCATCACCGCACTTCATTTTCTGTTGAGGTTCATGAGGGTACATCATGTTGGTCCTCTTGGGTTGGTGCTTTTAGACTTCCGATGCTTGGGAAAGGTATGCAAGAAGTGAGGGAGGCCATACCCCATTAGATGTTTTTAGGAGGACGAGTCATTGTGAGCTGATCAGTCTAGAGTGGGTACAATTTCACACTTGTAATGGATTCGTAACAGAGGTAGGACGCATACGATAAAATTCATGTTTGCTTTGGTGGTGTTCAAGTGAGCCTCCTTTCCCATGGCTGCGTACATCATGCTGAATTGTAAGTGTGGGTTCTTTCAAAGTGCCCATTGGGGATGGGCAATTTCTCACATACGTGGGCCGTTAAGTGGTTGGAGGAGAGATTACTGTTAGTTGAGGAGCTCCACCACATCGAGGACAAAGGGGAAATGGCCACTTAGCTCCACATGTATGGTGTACCTCTAGTAGACTTTTGCCTTTGTGCTCTGTCCATGGAGTCGATCTCGTAATTCACACTTAGAGATCGAATGATGTTCATTGGTGGTCCTTCCTTGGCATTATCCAAGTGTCCTGAGATGCGTGATTTCGAGATGAGAATTTCCATCCAACAACTTGGTGCAAGCTACCAGTACCCTTTTGCCATGGTGAAGGCGGATTCTTTGATCCCATAAGTATGTTTTACTGCCTATTTGTGTGTGTGCTTTGAGTCTTTATTCATAAGCCTTGTGCCTTTTGTGAATTGTCTCTCATTTCAAATGATGAGTTGAACATCCTTTTTCTTCTTTGCAATCAGACATGTTTATGCCTTTTTTATTTGGTGTGACGAGGCCTCTCATATCTTGGGGAAATATGTCTCACACATTTTATCACAAAATCAGCCTTCAATGGCTCAACAACAGGAGAGAGCATTGGGTTACATTTGCAATGGGAGTCAGATAGTGATAGCTTGGACGTGGCAAAAGAGAGGGGAGTATTTAATGCCTTAGGAGTTATTGGAGGTTGCAAGAAATTCAATGCTATGGATTTTGCTTGTAAGGGGCTGAATTCTGGCTTTGGGTCAGAAGGATATTAATAACGGGTAGTCTATGTCTTTTGGTGACACAATGTTTCCCCAATGCGTAATAGGGACTTGGAATTCCTTCAGGGTATCTAGATACTATCCCCTTTGTGGCCTTGAGAGCACGTAAACCACGCACCAATGGCCTAAAAGCATGCTACCTAACTTCATCACATGATAAGGGAGGAATTCAAAGACAAGAGAACATGGAAGTTATGTAACTGCTAGGTGAGGAGGGTGTGATAAGTTTGGGTAAAAGATTCCGCTATGGCAAGGTCCCTTATGTGTTAGATGTACCCTTCGGCGGCGAGACAAGAGGATGCAAAGATGGTGAAGATGTATGGAAACAAATTGATAGTATGGAAATGGAATTGTTTTGTCGTAGCGTGAGGGCAATCACGAGATGGGGAGCTTGGCAATTGGCACCATCCTGCACCAGTTGGTAGTCTTTTTCTCAACTGAGGGACGTCATCTGTCACCACATGGTGAGAGTGAGTTGTAGGAGTACATAAAATGATGATTCTTACGTAACACATTTCCATCACAAGCATTTGAGTTCAATGTGCAACGTCGCATTGTCCACCAAGGAAGCATCACCGACAAGATTTAAGTTGGGTCTCAAATGAAAATTTCCCATCCGTCCCCTTAGAGATTTGTGTCCTTTGGAATTTCAGACCTCTTAATTTTCCTCAAAGGACAGGGAGGACTCATTGTATCATATGTGCCTTTTCTATTTTTGATGAAAAGATGTAAAAAAGATTTGATTTTCTTAAAGAAAAGTGGATAGCTTTTAGAAAATATTGCATTCAGAATACACTGAAGCTGTGATCCATGTATTACCTAACAATAACGAGAGCATGAAGTGTCATTCTATTATTTGCTCCAATATTTGACAGATTTTTATTTCCAAATAGCTTGAACACCTTTAAAATGAAATGGGTGACTCTCATCCACACAACACTGGACAAAACAATGAAAAGCCCACTCGAATTTCAGACTTTCTTGTGGTATGCGTTGCCAAATGAGCAAAACAAAGTGCATGGGGACATTGTTCCCATGTCGGAACCACTTGAGAGGGATGACCCATCTGTGTGTTTTCCCAAAACGCAAACCCTCTGGTTTTATTTAGAGGTTTTCATGTTTGGTGTGGACGGAGCCCGACCAAACGTAAAATCCTACATCAAACTAGGGGTTTTGCGTGTAATAATAGCAAAGGGGTCATGGCTCTTTCTACATTGAGCAAGAATGCCCTTTCTTCTTTTCATTCTTTAATTAATACAAACCACCCCTTTGAACCATCAGACCCCAATCAAAGCATACCCCAAATTCAAGGTTTTCCGGTTTTAGTTTCTTGCGGTTTCTTATAAAACCCCAGAGTAATGGGGCCCAGCAGGTTCCCTTTCCATGCATGCGGGGTCTCAAATTCCTTTCAAAATTTAGACAAACCACTCAAACCCCTCTTGTTACATGACACACATCCTTGACACATGGCATGTGGTATAACCATACATTTTCCTCTCATTATTCTATTATTGGCGTGTTAGTAGGTGCGACCGCTGTGTAACTAGGGTATTTTTTACTTTACAACATGCAGATGAGATATATAGTTCCAAAAACAAGGTATATGCGTCTTCCGCCTAAAAGTTTAATGCATTATCCCTAGTTTACAACATGTGCGGGCAACAAGTTAAATAATCCCCTCTGTTGTTGCTCATGGGTCATCATATAATTGGGAATATCGATGTAAGTGATGAGCCCTCTTGTATCAAAAGTTCCATAACTTATGCGCAAATTGTGTGAGAAGTCTACTCCAACTTACACGTGTGATTCAAAGTTATGTATTTGTAATCTTAGCTTTTGTTCCCTGCTACAACAAGTAGGTTCTCATTTAGAGCCTAGGGAGTATTAGAACCCCATTAACGTTATTCATTCACTTCCAATGTAAAAACAATCTTCTTCATGCAAACCACATGTAAAACCTCCCATACTCACCTTTTCTTAGTGATCTTATTGATACATCAGTAATTGCTACTTTTCTTTTAACGTGTGGAGAATCTCAATAGAGGATCTCGTGTTTGTTGGAAAACACATCGTGGTGTAATGTTGAAATTAAAAGCACCAAGCACTCGGTGGGTACAAATTGTTCATGAAAGTTTTTAGAAGTTTCAGATTGGGGGATTTCGTGTTTTTCTTCAAATTGAATAGAAAACATGATACACAAGGATGGAAATGATTGCATATAGTGACCAAATCCGCATCCATGAATACCGTAACTGGTTTACAAATGAAGTAGGTTATGCCCATGCCTTAGTGATTTGCATGTTCTGCATTCCCATGCTAACTTATTTAATGTTACAAATAGACAATCTATGCTTATGTCTTTGGTGTTCTCTTTCTAAAATTTCACAAATCTACGTGGGAAAAATCATTACACATATTTCCTCTTCACGATGGATACCATGTGGCATTATCCACTTAGAAACTTGTTTGTACCAATGAACAAAGATTGGTTGATATGTTATAGTGATAGTTGTTTTTTCTACACTTGTTCATCAAGTGTATCATGCCACGGAAGACCTTGGACTGCATTTCACCCCACTATGTCAAAGCTATGCCTGTTTATAGGAGTTTTGATGCCTTCATGACCTCCTTAAATCAGAATCAGAGGACAACTCTAGACATTGTTTTTGATGTGAGCAGGAGATGAGACAAGCGGTTAGAATTCTCACTTTCATCCTAAGACAAGTGAGTGATTTTGTGACTCCTAAGAGTGGATTTGGGAGATTGGAGGAAGGCACATGTAGCGAAGTAGCTATCAAGGGATTTAGTTGTGCAAATTTCACCTGAGTTAATGGTGTTGTTGTTGGATCGTGAATGGTGCTTGTGAGAAGTTGCGGATTGATGCTGTTGCAGCTAAGAATATTGGTTTTGATGTAGCCATGTTGGTATGGCTATGGTAGAAGTCACTGATAACATTCTTATGGCAAAAGTTGGTCTTGTTGTAAGATGGGTTTTGGGTGCTCCTCTTATGGAAGGTGTCCAAGAACAAGGCCTCGTGGAGCTAGGGTGTTTGTTGGTGCACATCTAGGGCATCATGTTACTGTTTTTGTATGGTTTGCTTGAGGTACTCTGGGAAGGGTAGCGGGATCTGCTAGTGTAATTCATGTTTTTGTAAGTGCGGGTGTTGCTACGGAGAGATAAGAAGATGAGAGACTTTAAGCATTCCTTCAAGAATCTTATCCATGACCTAATGATTTCATGGAATTGGTGTTGTTATATCTAAAGATTGCATCATCCAGGAAACTTCTACATGGATCTGAATCCAATATGAATCGTCGAATGATAAGACACAATACTAAGCTTCATGAACATAAACTAAGAGAAAAAGGTTGAGATGCTGTGGACGACTAACGATGACCTAAAGAGTGCTACACTGTCTTGCGTGATGGCCAAGAGCATACGGGGCAAATAGACAAGCTACAAGTTAGAATTTTAGTACGAGTCATATTGTTTCATTCTCTATTGAATGAATTCATGACTGTTTCCTTTCCACTTAACCACAATCCATGTCGTTTTTGTATGCATGAATTTTATAATTATGAATTCATATCTTCATGGAAGTACTTAGTTCTTTCCCTCTTTCTGAAGATTATTGTCATTGATTTTTATTTTTGTCGTTGTGTAAGTGGAATTGATGCACCCATCGTAAAGCAAGAATATTTAAAATTCAATTTATGCCTTCATTTGACAAAAGGCATATGGTTGTTTGTAGAAGTGTGTGAAAAAATAAGGCCATAATGAAAATTAAAGGCAATAAATCAATCATTCAATTAGCTATGTGAACCAAGTTTCTTCAAGGTAGTTTTTTAGCTTTGCCAATTTAAAAATGAGGTGTCACAAAAGGCATGTATGTTTTACGCCTTTTCAAATCCATTGTTTAAGAAAAGAATGACTAAATGTGATTGTAGAAATGTATGAGTACATCAACACACAAGTAAGCTACGGATTTCACAAACTTCATACATCTAGTGGTGTTTCACTCTAAGATTTTTATTGTGTTTTCAACATTGTTTTGGATCAAATTACACAAACATTGCCAACCATACCAAGATTTTGGTTGTTCTTCAAATTATCACTTGTAGAGTTGTGTTTTGTAAATGCATTCAACATTTTTTCGTTGTCTTTAAACCGTTGTGCCTATTTGGCTGGGTTTTTTGGGCATGATCAAGAGCAACAATACTCTTCACACTCGCATCACCATGCTTGTGCCGAAGACCTTGTCTATGATTTTTTTTGGCTTTCATATTATTCAATGCTTGGCCATCCAGATTTTTCATATCCATGAAATTTCTATTGATTTTCTTTTTGCTTTAGTGTCTCATCCTCTTAAATTGTAAGTGTTGTCGTGTGACCTGTGTGTGGCAATCCTCGTGCCATGTCACACAAGTGCAAGTGCTATCCTAGTAGTTATTTACAAGGACAAGGAGGGGGGGATTTAATGGACTGGGATTTCCAAAAGCTGCATCACACAATTTTCCAGTTTTAATGAGTGACACATTATGTAGAAAGTTCATGGGAACTGTTCATGGACACGGGGGTTTATTCAAAGCCACCAAGTCGAGATGGAATTTCTTATGGAACTAAAGTTACTTGAAATGAGAGGCATGCAAAAGGTTTTGCTTCTCCTTTGCCCTCACCCCATGATAGAAATCTTCATGTCTACGCATGCCCTTGTTACTTACAAATATTTGGGACGGGTTAAATCCTTTTGTTGTTTTGGTTTTGAGGAAGCCTATGGCCTTTGTAGGTCATGACTGGGGAAAAAAGTAAAATTTATGATCCATGGTTTTAGTAAGGGGTAGATGGTGAGGTAGTAAGCCACATGAACGTAGGGATTTAAAAGATTATTCTGTAATGTACTCACCATTTCTATGTTAAACTTTATGCATTCATGAGTTTATTGTGTAACTCCTCTTTCTATTTCCCCCATGTTAAGTCAATTTTTCATGTGAGTTCTCCAGAAAAAGTTCCAACAAATTCAATGTATAAATCTAGATGTAATAGTAAGAATTCATGCAAACGTGTTTTATTCGCTCATTTTTGCAAAGAGAAGTGCTATTTTGACTAGACTATTTTCATAAAGTACATCCATACATGATTCAATGTATAAACACAATTGCATGCATACAATTCATAATTTATATGCATAAACATGGATTTACAAATAGAAATTATTTTCAATTGACCCCTTTTTTCTTTTACTTACACATGTTAAGAGCAACCTTTTTCAATGATCCATTTTAACAACCCCTTCTCCTTAACAAATTAGTGTCCAAATGTTTGTATCATTTATTTTGTGTCTACATACCTACCAACCAAAAATAGTTTGTTTTATATGTTCTTCGGGCATAATAACTCTTTTACCCAATCTGTGAGGGGTTGGTGATGCCCTGCCCTTAACAAATTACATTGACGCCCTGAAACAACTTAAAAAATAGAGGTGCCATGCCCAATCATTTCACCATGCTTGATTAGCGGCATGTGCTGTTGATGAAGCGAAGGGAGGTGGAGCATGTCCTCCCCCTCGTGTTTCTTGCTTCCACGTGAGAATCATGATCAAGCGATGACCTGTTTCTTTGATTTTATTTTGAAACACAACCTCCTTGTTTGATTTAGAGTTTTCTATGTTTTTCACGGGCTCTACACATGTAAAACATAAAGCTCTACATCAAACCAAGGGTTTGCGTGTTTGTGTTCTGTTGCTCGTCGATATTGACTGTTTTGATGTCATTGTAACCATCGAAGTCCATCCACCCAGATTTTGAGTTATTCACACTTTGTGAACCTTTTTCCTCTTGAAGTATTTAGTTTGATTGCATGGTGTGATGTTTTTTTCCCTTTCATATTATCATACCATCGTTTTACTGTATGTTGCGTAAATAATCCTCAGCTTTTACATTTTTCGAGTTCCATAGGCTGTCGCATTGCTGGTGAATTAGGATTCATTTGATAAACCTTGGAAATCGTTTCCAACAATGATTTCCAACAAGATCAAAAGGTGTGCATCATCTTCTTGCATCATTAACTTGAATCTTTTGTTGAGGTATTGGATTAGGTTGTGTTGTTTTTGTGACAAATTTTCAAGGTAGATTTGGTCGCATGAGTCCCCATCATAGCCAACACTTGAGGCATCATGCAGAGTATGTAGCAAGAGGGAAGCTGAACCCCTCCTATGGAACTGGCGCTTGCTAGCGCCATGGGTATGCTAAGGTTAGGGGCTGAGTGGCGGGAACGACGTTGCTTGTATCGGATGGACGATGGTCTTGATATGCCTCTGCTCTCTTGAATGTTGTTGTTAAGTAGAGCCAAGCTTTCTTCAACGATCGCTTAACAATTGTTGGGTATTGCCTGGGCGAATTGCCACCCATGGGGGCATGCGTCATTGGTTGCAGTATGGCGGTCTTCAAACTAGTGTCAACATGTTGATCGAAGCATCAGAGTTATCTCAGGATGTCCGAATAGGGCAAAAGCCATTCCTTTGAGCATGCACAATAGTAAAGGAACCACATACAACTAAAGTTTATTTTAAATGTCCAAACTGGCGGGAACACTTGCGGACATAGATGTTGCAGCAAACCATTCCAAAGTCCAGCACCATCACAAAAATCTGACGGCCAACTACAATTTGGAGCATTTACCAGCCACGCCCTCGATGCGGCCAACGCCAAGGCCAATCAAGATTGTCCATTAGCGGTCAGCATAGGACCTGGATCCGAGATCCTTTCAGGAGCCTCCAAACACGTTCTAAGGCACCGTGTTGATGTCTTGAGATTTTTGTACGATGTTAGCATCTAGATGAAGTGGCGGCTCGCTACAGTAGTGCGATTTTTCTTACGTCATGAACCTCGCAAACGTACGTTTCTGCACATA
>SZWC01005079.1:133891-161624 GCA_023375785.1 Penium margaritaceum | reverse complement strand
TCTCTCTCTCTCTCTCTCTCTCTCTCTCTCACGCACTCACGCACTCACGCACGCACGCACGCACGCACGCACGCACGCACGCACGCACGCACGCACGCACGCACGCACACACACACGAATGGACGCATGCACGCATGCATTCAGGCCCGAGAGGGGCAGAAGAGTGGGGAAAGACAAGGCTGTGCTGTACCAGACCAACCAACGGCCAACAAACGGCAGACAGTCAGGCAGACAGGCAGACAGGCAGACATGCAGACAGGCAGACAGGCAGACAGGCAGACAGGCAGACAGGCAGACAGGCAGACAGGCAGACAGGGAGACAGGCAGACAGGCAGACAGGCAGGGTGTAAGCTGGCAAGGCAGTGGCAGGGAAGGAGGCAGACAGCAGGAGCTGCCGAGTGTCCTCCACGCCATTGAGACACTCCAAACAACTTGCACTCGGAAAGACCACCTCATCTGCACTACTCTGCTCTGCTTGCTGCAGCGTGGCGCAGCAAACTTCGGTGCAGTCCGGTGTGCAGCACACCGCACTGCACCAAAGCGCACCGCACTGCACCAAAGCGCACCGCACCACACTGCACTGCCGTGCACCGTACCGCACCGCATGGCGCGACACTCATCCACGGTGTCCGTGAAGCTTAGGGCAAGCTCTGCTGCTATCCAAACAATCAGCCACCATCGCGCACAGCAGCGGCTGCCATGGCATGGCATGCCATGCCGCTGCTAGATGGAATGCAGATTGGAGTTCCACACGCATACACGCACACAATGCAGTGTGACACTTGGAGCACGTTCAGGACAGTCAACGAACCAGCAGCAGGTTCCCTGCACGTCTGCACGTCTGTACCTTTGCACGTCTGCACGTCCGCGCGTCTGCACGTCCGCACGTCTGCAAGTCTGCACGTCTGCTCGTCTCCACACCTCAGGTAGCGGCTGAGGCTACGAGACAGCGCTGTGAGATGCACGGCATGCTCAGCCAAAGGGAAAGGCGGCAGGCGGCATGCAGGTGTGCGCGTGGCACTGTCTACGCCTGCCCGTCTATCAGGAAACGCCTACTGGCTGCATCCTACTCACAGCCTCACCTGTGGACCGCAGCTCGCGATGACGCCCGATTGCCGTCACGGTTGAACGCACGAGCACAAGTGCGGAAGGGGCGAACGGCGAGAGCAGGCGGGGTGCAGCGTGCGCCGCACGGCAGCACCGCGCGAGACGCCGCGGCCTGCGAGACGCAAGGCGAGGCAGCCATGGGTGTGTCGGTACAGGTGGACGGATCGTGCGTGCGTGGGCTGTAGGTGTTCGTCCCTGCCGCCACTCAAGGCAAAGAGCCAAAACGGCGGACAAAACCGGGGGTTGATTAGGGCGTCTAAACTCCAAGTCGCCCCCATTTTCGGCCGACCGTCTTTTAGAAGCACCCATGTTGTTGATTATCAATGCATAGCCCCCATTCGGGAAACATATCGCTAGGTCGTGTTACACTAAGTGGAACGTGGGTATTATGCCAAACGGAACGTAGATAGTGAACAGGTAGAAGATGCAAGGCAGAACACGATTTAGACTTTGGGACACTTGAGCAATTTATAATTAGCGGTAAGTGCACTTTGATAACAAGTGTCCAAATGAACGAACACATATATATACAAGTGTCGAGTTACGAATGAGACATAGTCGGGTTCTTTGGGTCGATCGTCAAGCGACACGTGCAGAGTCACGTCGTGAGTGGTCGGATTTGAGAAGGTCTGCCAAGAAATTGGGGGCTTCGAGAATCGACGGTGAAGATGCGAGATGCATTTTTATAAATCTGGGTTTTTCTCGATGCGTGGAGAAGTCGACCGAAAGGTCGTGATACTTCTGTCGTAGATTCGCGAGAGTGGTCAAAGTCGTCAGAAAGAGGCGTGGGCATTGTAGGCGGCAAGAGGCCGCCTCCCACCCTCAAACATGCAGACTAGGAAGACACTGCATCCATGGCTGGAACGGGGTGGGAGAGAGGTGTAGAAACACTTAGTTTCAAGTCACGAAAGAAGCGAGTAATGAGAGTAACGAGTCAGCGAGCTCTTAGCCGCGGTTGACCGGGCCACCCACTCGAGGTGGGGCCCGGCCGCCACCCCGGGGTCGAACCTGACCGGTCGGCTAAAAGGCCGCCGCGGTTTCTCACACCTCAGAGCAACTGAGCGTGTGGCCCCGTAGGATCAGCAACCCGGGCAAGAGCTGGACAACTAGCACAGCATGCAGGGCATACAGGACCAGAATCCACATCGACTACGAGCGTATGTGGAGCATGCATCTCTCAAGTAATCTCTCATGTTTCAGCCACCATGTGGCTCATAACCAAACGCTGAGAATTGCACGGTGTTTCCATACAAGGGCTTGAGCATGACTGAGGTCACGCTTGTCTTGCATCTGGCCAGCCCTGCTTGGACCATGGCTTCAAGGGTGCTCAGTCACCTGTAGTGAACGAGTGTGTGATTGAGTGGAGACAAGAGGTCACTTGCGTGTGTGTCACAACCAACACTCCCCCATGACCCGCAGACGAACAGCCCACACACCACACGAGAACTCACGATAACAGGGACGAAGTTGTCACATCAGCCAGGAGGGTCACGAGCTCGCAACAATCCAACTGCATGCACAACAGCCTTGAACATTCCACTGCTAAGAGCTTTGGTAAGAAATTCTGCACGCTGCTGACGCGTGTCGACCCAGACAACTTGTACCTCTCCTGCGGCAATGCGCTCGCGCACAAAGTGATGCTCAATGTTGATGTGCTTGGTGCGTGAATGATGCATGCCATCATGCTCAGCAATTGCCTTAGTGCTCTGGTTGTCGCAGCGTAGAGTGATGCAGCGAATGGGCACGCGAAGCTGCTGCAGCAAACGGGAAAGCCAGACACTCTCACACGTACCTGCGTCGAGTGCAACATACTCAGACTCGTCGGAGCTGCGCGCCACCCAACCCTGTTTGCCACTCTTCCATGAAATAGCAGTTCCACCCACAAGGAAGATGTATCATGTGCGGCTTCGTGCATCCGCATCATGAGCCCAGTCACTGTCGGTGTACCCATCAACAACAACAGATGGCTGTGACCTGTAGCACAGGCCGACACGTGCAGTGGACAGAGCGTAGCGAACGACACGCAGTGCAGCCTCGAGATGCCTCTGTCGAGGCTGCTGGGAGAAATGAGCCAGGAAATTGACCGAGAAGGCCACATCCGCTCGGGTGGTAGTGGCGAGATTCATCAATGACCCAATCACGCTGAGATAATCGGTGACATCGACAGTGTTCCCTCGCTGAGCTAGGTCAGGTGACTTCAGCAGGCGCTGGCCTGCTGGAGTCATCGGTGTGGAAGCAGTGGGGGTATCGGCGAGCAAGGAAGAGAATCGCTCCCTCAGGCTGCGAATGTACGTAGCCTGGTGTACATGCAACGTCCTGCGCTGGTGGTCTCGTTCCAGCTCCATGCCGAGAAATACACGGGCTGGACCCAAATCCTTCATCTTGTAGACTGACTGCAGAAGAGCCTTCACCGACTGCACGGCTGCTGGGCTAGGTGATGCAATGAGAAGATCATCCACGTAGACCAGAACGGCCACGAGGGGCTGCGAGGGAGCACTCAAAAAGAGTGCTGGATTGACTGAGCTACGATGGTAGCCACCCTTCTCTAGGGTGGAGGAGATCTCCTGGTTCCAGCAGCGTGGCGACTGCTCGAGCTCGTACAGTGCCTTACACAGTCGCCATACCTTGTTCGTGCCATCTGTGAAGCATGGGGGCTGCACCATGTAGATCTCCTCATCAAGGCGTCCGTGCAAGAATGCGTTGTTGACATCCATCTGCTCCAGTTCCCAGTCATGCTGGGCCACCAGGCTCAGGAGAGCTTGGGCGGTGGTGTATCGTCCAACTGGAGCAAACGTCTCATCAAAGTCAACGCCCGGGATTCGGGAAAATCCCTTGGCCGTGAGGCGCGCCTTGTATCTGTCAATCGTGACGTCAGGCTTCAGCTTACGCCGAAGTACCCAGCGGGCCGAGACTGCCTTACGGCCGGGTGGGAGATCAACCAGCTCAAACACCTCATGTTCGGTCAAGGCCACGAGTTCCTCCTACGTGGCCTTCTCCCACAGGTCAGCGTCAGCCGCCTCTCTAGCCTGACGCACAGTGGTAGGCTCAGCTGGGAGTGGGGTCAGAGAGGGAAGGTCACTCGCAGCAAAACAGGCAGCGATGTACTCGGCAGCAGAGGCATCCAAGGCGCTGTGAAACTCATGAGAGACAAGAGCATAGCCCACTGCTGAGTTGGGGTGGACTACGCTGACAGTGAGTCCAAGGGCATCGAGCACAGTAGGTCTGGCGGTCGAGCCAGCTGTAGTGGAGGGTGCACTGGACCGGGTACGACGCTGTGACTGTAAGGACTGTGAGACCGACGTTTGTGGGAGAGCACGGAGTCTCCTCCCACGAGTAAACGACTCGGGCACGACTAGAGGTGTCTCAGTGACTGGAGAAGAGACAGGCTCAGGACCAACCAGAGGTGATGGTGAGGAAGATGGCAAGAGGACGTCAGAAACGAAACGCGAGGGAGATGGTACAGGAGTGTCATCAGACAGTGGCGGGACATTGACAGGCACTGACGTGGACTCAGACAATGAAGAAGGTGAAGAGTGTGGGGATGACGGCTGGGTACTGTGGGATGAGTCCGTGTTGGAAGAAGTGGTAGAGGGAGTCACGCTCGAAGAGGGTGCACCAGCGAGACCGGAGTCTGAAGCAGAACCACGAGGAGGCAAGCTCGAGGGAGGCACACTAGCGAGACCGGAGGCTGGAACAGACCCACCCCCCAAGCCGACGGAGCGAGGACAGTGAGGAGGATGGAGCAACACGAGACAAGTCGCGAGGAAAGACGTCCTCAAAGAAGAGAGCATCCCATGACTCGACGACCCGGGCGCGATCGGGGTCAGGCCTTCGACATGGCCGAGACCCGAGAAAGGTACACAAATGAGCGCGCGGACTGAGTTTTCCGTCGCGCAAGTCCTCAAGAAGCCAGACGGCAGCAACGCAGCCCCAGACACGAGCAAGGCGGAGGTCCGCCCGGCGACGGAACCAGCGTTCAAACGGCGTGACATGCCGAGGAAGGGGGCCGTGCGGAACGCGGTTCCAGACCCATGTCATGTATGACATGGCCTCAAAGGAGAAGAGGGGGGAAAGGTCAGACGCAATGAGAAGGGTACGGACACCATCAGCCAGTGTGCATTTCCAACGCTCAGACACGCCATTTTGCTGGGGCGTGTACGGAGCGGTGGTCTCCAGGCGGACACCACGGGAGGAGAGGAAGCGAGAGGTGGGACCGATGAACTCACCCCCGCGGTCACAGCGAAAGACACGGAGACGTCGACCACAAGAAAGTTCAGCCTGGGGAAGCCAAGACTCGACGATGGAACAGACATCACTTTTTTGCTTGAGGGAAAAGACCCAACGCATGCGGGAGAAGTCATCAGTGAGATAGAGCACGTAGCGACCAGCCCCCCCAAGAGTGTCATGGGAGAGAGGCCCCATGATGTCAGCATGCAGCAAGTCAAGGGGAGCAGAGGTGCGAGATTCAGAGGTGGAGAAGGGAGACCGATGCATTTTGCACTGGGCGCAATCCAGGCAGTCAGGGGGACAAGGGGAAGGAAAGGAGCTGGCATCCAGACCATCAGCATGGAGCATACAAAGAAGGGAGTCAATGGCAGCAGTGTGGATGTGACACAAGCGGCGGTGCAACAACTGAGCCTGGGCAGGGGAGAGAGAGCGGGCAACGTGCACATGAGCAGCAGTGGCCGGTGCCGGTGTAAAGGTAGGGACTCAAAACAGACGGTCGCAGTGGGTGCCTTGGAGAAGAATGCGGCCAGAAGTGCGATGAGAGATAGAGGCAGTGTCGCGGCTGGAGAATTCCATGCCCTGGTCATCGAGCGTGGTGACAGAGAGCAGACTCGGCTCAAGCGATGGAACGTACAGGAAATCTGGCAAGAACAGTTCCCCCCCAGGGCCAACAAAACGCACAACGCCAACGCCCTGAACAGGCAGCAGCTGACCGAAGCCAGTGCGGACAAAACACACAGAACCAACTGGGCCAAGAGAAACAAAGGATGTGCGCAACGATGTCATGTGATGGGTGGCTCCGGAATCAAGGATCCAAAAGCCCCCCGACGCACGGACAGTAGCGGGGTCACGACTCACGGCAGCAATAGCAGCATGCCGAACGAGACGCTGACCGCACGCAGCAAGGCAACGAGGCAAACGAAGTGACTGCCATTCTTCAATCCACGGAACATTAGCAGGAGGACGCCCGAGAACATGACCGGACGTCGGACCACGCAACTCCCCATTGACAACACATGCAAGAGACTCTGACTCAGAGCGGTCACTTTCACCTCCCTGATCACGAAGGTGGCGTTGGTGGACGGCGTGGGAAAGGGCAACATCCAACTGGCGCTCATCCTCAGGTGGGTCTGGGGTGATGACAATGCCGGAGGATGCCAGCCGTGAAGGATAAGGTGATGTCGCCCAGGAAGGGACAACATAGGCGCTGGAGGGTGGACCGTAGAAGATCGGACCGCCAAATCCCGGGGGCCACCCCCAGGGGTAAGGAAGAGGGGGTGGGACAGCTGCGGTGTGGTAGACGGCGGCCTCAGAGGCGGCAGCATGGTGGCGCGGGGGAGATGGCGGGGGGGCGGCCCAAGAGGTGCCCGCAGAGTCCCCTGAGGGACGCGCCCAGTAAGCACGCATTGCAGATGCCAGACGTTGTCGGGAGGTGATGGACACTTTGGTGCAGAATGACCGAAGGCACCACAACTCCAACACGTGACAGTGCTGGGCAGAGCAGGAGAAGAGGGTGTGTTGCTGGCGCTGTTGCTGTTGCTTTTCCCTTTGCCGCGGCCCGACTGCCCACGAGAACCAGCGACAGCAAAGTTTTTGCCCCGACCACCACCTTTGCCCCGACCCCCGCCGCCACCCCCTTGATGGACAAGGGATGTGGCGGGGGAGGAGGATGAGGAAGAAGAGGAAGAGGAGGATGAGGAAGAGGGGAGTGCTGTGGTGGCAGCTGCAACAGCTGCACGATGGATGCACTTGTTTTGGAGAGCGCTCCACCAGTCAGTGAGCCGCTGGGAGGTGAACTCCAAGAGGGCACCAATGCCTGGCGGATAGTCAGCAGGTACTGGTTCAGCAGCGAGACGCTTGAGCTCAGAGTCTTTCACCTCCCTGAAGATGTCGGACAGTTCCGGGATGAGGCCGTTGACAATAGAGAGAACAGCAGGAAGCTATCCAGTTGCTGCTTTGCCGAGGTTCTTGAAAAGACGCAAACTGCGGGCCCAATAGGCATCCGCAGTTTTGTCAGCACGCATGGAGAGAGTGTTAAACTGGACGGTGAGAACGCTCTGTGCTGCGTGTCCAGTGACTGTGGTGTGACGCTTGATGAGTACGTATGTGCCGACTGGATCGTCAGGAGTGCGGCGAGCAGTGTCTGCATTGTAGGATCCGATATCATCAGTGAGATCATCGGGCCCAGCACGTATGAGGGCACGGACAATATGCGCAGACTCAGCATCTGTGGGAACAAATGGGGGGTTTGCTGAGGGATTGGGTAAATGGTAATATTCCCAAAGCTGCTCACCCTACGCCCAAGCACTGAAGCGCACCTCCCATGAAGCAAAGGAGAGATTAGCAGTGAAGTGAGGTGGTGCTGAGTCAAAGTCGGGCTTGCGTTGCAGGGGTTGGGCAATGGCTTTTACAGCGGCAGCGCCAGCAGCAGCTGCAGCAGCAATGGAGCTATAGTGTAGAGAGCCAGTGCTGGTGGATGCGGAAGCGGGAGAGGTGGAGAAGAAAGCAACAATGTCAGCAGCAGGAGAGGCAGCGGGCGTGGAGCGCAAGACAGGCTGCAGGCGGTTGAGGACAAGGTCGGCAATGTGGTCTGTGAAAGTTTCCTGATCGCCCTGCTCAGCACGCAGTTTGTCCTCAGTGGCGCGCTGTGCGGTCAGAGCCGCTTGGAGGGCTGCACGTTCTTTGCGCAGCTCCTCCTGCAGGGCAGCATACTGTTCATCATCGACCGGCATGTTGAGTGATGCACGAGACGGGCAAGTTTTTCGGGCAGAGTTTCCCCTGCACCAGTGGACGTGGAAATGAAAGATGGGCTGGATCAGTGGCGCTGCACAACAGAGGAGAGAGAAGGTGCACACGACCACAGAGAAGAAAGAAAAGGAAGCAAGAGGTGCCCAGGCAGGAGAAGAGGGACCGCTCACCAAGTCTAACGGCGCAGGCCAAACAAGGGAGATAACACGGCTGCTACTGATGCTGCAATTTCTGCTACAGAGGAGGATGCCGACATGATGAAGCAGGCAACTCCAGTAAGAGCGGCACCAGTGAGTGAGGAGAGGGCAGCTGTAGCTGTGACAAGAAGACGAATCTGACGGCCGAAGGGCGTGGATGCTGCTGAAGTGGACACCTGGGAGGTGGAGTCCTGATTGGATGTCACAACACTAGAGAGAGCTGTGGCAGCTGAGGCTGCTACCGACGCAATGGAGTCAGCGGCAGCTGCAATCTGTGTGGCAATGTTGACTGTTGCCGCCGCAAGGGGACCCTGCTCAATAGCTGTGGTAGTGTAGGTCTCAACTGCCCTGCCAGCAGCAGTGTTGGCAGGTGCACGTGCAGTACGAGATGTGGCTGCAAATGTGGAGGCAACAACTGAGCTGGAGACTAGGACTGCCTCCAACACAGTGAAGATATCTGAAGGTACAGGAGGTGGAGCTGCTGCCTGTGATGCAGTGGGTGATGCGGCACGATGCGAGAGATCCTTTGCTGGCTGCCTGGCTGCCGCCTCGGCAGCTGGTGCTGCTCCAGAACGGGCGGCACGAAGACGAAGGCTCTGCTGACGCATTCTACGTGCAACAGGTGAGCTTATAGGTGATGAAGGACGGCGTTGCTCACGTGGTGGCCCCGTTTCTGGCACGTTCTGCACCGTCGACGAGTCGACTGGCAGAGGCCGACTGGCAGTATGTCGCGTACTCGGCAGCGTCGGCAAGCGCCAAGTGCTCCGCGGGGTCGTACTCCTCCACCGGGTGGTAACCAGGGCTCTCACACCGTCGGCGGCAGGCCCACGCATGTCCCTCCTCCTCCTCGTAGCGTGCCAGAAGCTCGTCGGTACGTGCGCGCTCACGCCAGCCCCTTGGTGACGAGGGGATCGGCACCGATTCGGGTGGTGAAGCCAGGGTGGCGGCTCAAGCCGCAGCAGCGGCTGCCGCTATACACGTGGTGTGGTGGCGTGGTGCTGAGCTAAAGGTCAGCGGGTCAAGAGAATAGGTAGGGGGTCCGATGCAAGAATGCTAACGGACAAAGCTGCGGTCCTGAACTGCGGGACCGTAGGGTTGGGCGGCAGCTGGGGGCCGAGGCTAGAAAGCCGAGGTCCTGGTCAACGAGAGCCTGTGACTAGTGAAGCTCCTGCACAGAACGGCAAGATTGCAGGACTCCGAGAATGGAGGGCTGCAGGCCGTGATTAGGGTTGCAGGGCACCGGGGTGAGGCAAGTGAGTGTAGCGGGCAAGACGCCGTCTCACTCCCTTGTCATCGCTCCTTCCGCGGGTCCCGGATCGATGGAGCGGAGGGAGGAACCCCTCCTGCTCTGATACCAGTAGGTAGCGGCAAGAGGCCGCCTCCCACCCTCAAACATGCAGGCTAGGAAGACACGACATCCATGGCTGGAACGGGGTGGGAGAGAGGTGTAGAAACACTCAGTTTCAAGTCACGAAAGAAGCGAGTAGTGAGAGTAACGAGTCAGCGAGCTCTTAGCCGCGGTTGACCGGGCCACTCACTCGAGGTGGGGCCCGGCCGCCACCCCGGGGTCCAACCTGACCGGTCGGCTAAAAGGCCGCCGCGGTTTCTCACACCTCAGAGCAACTGAGCGTGTGGCCCCGTAGGATCAGCAACCCGGGCAAGAGCTGGACAACAAGCACAGCATGCAGGGCATACAAGACCTGAATCAACATGCATCTCTCAAGTAATCTCTCATGTTTCAGCCACCATGTGGCTCATAACCAAACGCTGAGAATTGCATGGTGTTTCCATAGAAGGGCTTGAGCATGACCGAGGTCACGCCTGTCTTGCATCTGGCCAGCCCTGCTTGGACCATGGCTTCAAGGGTGCTCAGTCACCTGTAGTGAACGATTGTGTGAGTGAGTGGAGACAAGAGGTCACTTGCATGTGTGTCACAACCAACAGGCAGTTGGTCGGTTTGCCCTCGACCATCAGAGTCAATATTGCAGTCTTGCGACACAATGGGCTGTTTTTGTACTAACAGAAATGCCCACTCGGAAAGATTAGGGACTCGTGTACGATTGGTACGTAACACGTCCCCCCATTTTAGCCCCGACGTCTCGGTGCGGGTATGGATATGGCCTGGTGATGGCGATAATAGCCGTCGATTAGGAGATCGACGTCTCGGAGGGTGTCGTAAGGTTCCCAGCTGTTGCACGCGACGTCATAGCCTTGCCACTTGACAAGATATTCTCTCGTTTTGCCTCATCATCAATAGCCGAGGATGTCCTCATTGACATACTCTCAATCCTCGTCCACTTGAACAGGAGGAGGGGGAGGGACATCCCTGCCGAGGAAGTTCGACTCGATATCGTAGTCGAACCCGGATTCAAGGAACTCCATCCATTGGGTTTGACGTTGATTGAGGTTCGACTGCATCTTCAGATGTTTCAACGCATGGTGGTCGGTGCGCACGATGCAACAGCGACACTCTAGGTAATACCGCCGTGTCTTGAATGCATATACGACCGCCTGTATTTCTTTCTCATGTATGGCCTAGTTAATTTTGCATCCTCACACTTTTTGAGACATGTAGGCGACCGGTTGCTCGCCGTTGCCATGGTCTTGCAGGAGGACTTCGCCGATGGCTCGGTCTGACGAGTCTGCAGCCATGATGTAATTGACCGTTGGATCGACTAATCGTACGACTGGCATTAAGGTGAGAGCGTTCAGCATAGCGGTCTACGCTTCTTGTTTGATGTCTCCCCACCAGCACTCATTTCCTTTTCGAGTGAGGTCGGAGAGAGGCGCTGACACTCGGGCGTATTCCCGTACGGAACGCCGATAGTAATTGCAGAAGCCGAAGAAAACTTGAACGTCTCGAACGTTGATCGGCGTCGGCCAATTAGCGACTGCTTCCACTTTTTTTCGGATCCATGGTGATCCGTCCACCGTTGATGACGTGAGCCAAAAACTCGATTGAATGGCGACCGAAGTCGCACTTCAAGAGCTTTTCAAAAAAATTCTCTCTTTGTAAAATTTGAAGAACGTTTTGAAGATGTTCATCGTGCTCCTCCGGGGTGCGACCACCAGAATGTCGTCGAGGTACACCACGACAAAATTGTTGACGTATGGGCGGAAGATGTTGTGCATTGTATTCATGAACGTCGCTAGGGCATTCGTAAGTCCGAACGTCATTACTGTGAACTTGAAATACCCGTAGTAGGTTCGGAACACCGTCTTTTCAATGTCGCTATCTGCTACGTGTATCTGGTGATAACCGTTGCAAGTCGATTTTGCTGAAAATTTGAGCCCCGCGGAGTTGGTCAAAAAGCTCGTCAGCTCGAGGAAGATGGTAGCCATTCTTGATTGTAGCATCGTTCAACGCTCGATAGTCCACGCATATTCGCATTTTGCCAGTTTTCTTTTTTACGAACAGTACTAGTGTGGCGTATGGTAGCGTGGAGGGACAGATGAACCCCTGACCGAGCATCTCGTCCCGTTGCTTTTTCATCTCGGTGAGCTTGTCATCGCTCATCCGATAGGCCCCTCCGAATGTAAGTCTATTTCCCGGCTTCAGTGCGATGTGATGGTCAATGTCTCGTTGAGGAGGTAGGGTTTTTGGGAGTTCGTCTTGGAAGACATTCGCAAACTCCTGGATGAGTGGTGCGAAATCTTTGGGTACCATTGCAAATCCTGCGGATACCGATGAGGCTGATGAGGCCGAGGATGAGTCAACTGCTGCCACTTCTGCTTCTTCCATTGGCTCGAGATGTTTGAGCCACACACGAGCTCCTCGTCGTATACAGTGCTTGGCCACGTTGAGCGTTATCGGCTGCACAGGTTGTCGCTTCTCAAATACTACGGCTTCCTCTGCTGCTTCCACCTCTGCTGCTTCCGATGTCGGCTTCCGTCCCACACACAAAATTTCTCGTTTGGAATCGTCGATTTCCATGTAGACCTCGCCGCAGTTCGAGTCGACCTACGGATTGTGCCGGTACACGAAATCTCGTCATAGGATGATTTTGTGAGCACTCATTGGACAGGACCTTTAGACCATTACATCCCGTAGATCTTCCACTTGTAGTTGTAGTGGTTCTCGAAGTCTCCGTATTTGCAATCTTCCGTGGACGGTTTTTCCTTCAAACACCCCTTGTTCGGTCTACAAACCAAGCTTGGGAACCATGTCGTTGCTTACGAAGTTGTGTGAAGCTCCTCCATCCAATAGTGCCGGTACCGTTCTGTGACTCTTGCATCCTCGAGACTGAACTTTTAGCAGTATCACCGGTTGGTCTTCCTCGTAACCCTCATTGAGCTTTGCGATCCTAGAAACTCTCTGTGGTGATGTAGGGTGTTTAGATGGGCGACCGTTCAACGCAGATTGCTCCGTGTGGACAAGAGTTGTGTCTTTCACTCATGCCCTTTGTTGTTTACCGACTCATGTTTCTGCGACTTCCCCCCCCCTTTTTGGCCTCCTGCTTGCTCCGTCAGTTGCAAGCAATGTGCTTGAATTTTCTGCAGTAGTAGCAGGTGCGCGTATCTCTCCGATCGACAGTGTGCACTTCTATCGGAGGCGAGGAGTGCGCCGACTGGCCTCTTCCATTTCCACGGTAACTGTGGTTGGGAGGTCGCCAACCTTAGGATTCCTAGACCCGAGCGTTGTAGTTGGTGCTGTCGATCCTTTCTACTATTGTGATCATCCGCGACAAGTCGTTTTGGATGCAGAAGATGGAAATTTCTCTCCAGATGTCTCGCTTGAGGCTGTTGTTGTAGTAAAAACAGATCCGTCGGGGGCGATGTCTGCTCTAGTGATGATCGCACGGAATCTCCACGTATACTCTGCCATGCTTGACTGCCGAAGGAGACGGTAGAGTTTGTATAGTTCGTCAGACTTGTCGTCCAGCCATCCGAATGGTGCGAGCATCGTGCGCGAGAATTCGTTCTAGTCAATTGGTGGCATCAGCGCTTCTTGCCACTGTGAATTGATCATCTCCAAAGGTAGAATGCCTGCGATCGGTGACATGAGATGGGCGCCGTTGACCGTTGATGATGCCCCACTGGTCTCTTGCTGTTGTTGGATGGTCTTTAGATCAGACCACCAACTTAACGACGTGCCACGCAAAAGCGCGGCTGCAAGGTCAATTTTCTTTTGTTCTTCGTTTACCCCGGTAGCGGTGAAGTACACCTTGAAACTCTTCAGCCACATGTGAACCGTCGTTCCTTTTGAATGTTTAGGATCAAACGGTTATGGTGGAGCTGGACGAATTTTGGGTTTGCTCGAGAGTTGGGAATTTTCCTCGACGAGCATCGCCTCATACGCTTGCATTGCGAGTAGCCTCCATCACGACGTTGAGCTGTTGGAGCAGATTGCTGTTGATCCCTTCGTACACGGAGATTATGTTCGCCTGTTTTTTATTGTTCCGTGCATGTCGTACGGTGCCACGTGTTGTTCCTGCAGTCATCGTTGAGGCAGTCGGTAAGGACGGCTGGTTCACCGCCATTGGGTTCGCGACCGGATTGGTTGTCGAAGCCGTAGGGGTTGATCCAGCTGCCACATAGCCAGCTACGCCAGCATTTGCTGATGCTTTAGGTTTCGCGTGCATAGGCAAGTTCTGCTCCTCCATCGTTGAAGTCGTCGCCAAAGACACGATGCTGGTTGTCCCTTACGCTGGCTTGCCTCTCGTCGTAGTCGCGAAGTCTGTGAAGTCTTGACGTGCGAGATGCACTAACGGCTTGTGCGAGGTAGTCTTCTGGATGGGTAATGTAGTCAGATGCCTCTCCAGCACCGCTTCGCTCTGATACCAAGTGTTATGTCGAACGGAGCTTAGATGGTGAACACATAGAAGTTGCGAGGCAGAACACGATTTATAACCCGGGACACTTGAGAAATTTAAAATTAGCGGTAAGTGCACTTTGACGATAAGTGTCAAAATGATCGAACATATATATATATATATATATATATATATATATATATATATATATATATATATATATACAAGTGTTGAGTTACGAATGAGACATAGTCGGGATCGTTGGGTGGATTGTCGAGCAACGCGTGTAGAGTCGCGTCGTGAGTGGTCAGATTTGAGAAGGTCCATTGAGAAATTAGGGGGCTTCAAGAAGCGTCGGTAAAGATGCGAGATGCATCTTTATAAATCCAGATTCGTCTCGGTGCATCAAGAAGTCGACCGAAAGGTTGTGATACTTCTGTCGTGCATTCACAAGAGTTGTCGAAGTTGTCAGAAGGTTCAGGAAGTCTCACTGGAGGCGAGGGCAGTTGGCCGGTTTTTCCTCGACCGTCGGATTGAATATCGCAGTCTCGCGACGCGATGGGCTGTTTGTGTAATAACGGAAATGCCCACTCAGAAAGATTAGGGCCTCGTGTACGTTCGGTACATAACAGTGGGTGGTTCACAGTGTTACGCTGAGCAAAACGTAGGTGGTTCACAAGGATGATGTGCAGGACAAAAGAAGATTCGGGATTTTGGGACAAATGGATAATCTGTGTTCAGCATTAAGTGTACTTCGACAAATATGTCGAATGTGTCGAGCACATATATACAATGCCAAGAAATAGAACAAGGCATTATCCAGGTCATCGGCGTTTGAGCCGAACAGCACGTGCGAGGTCACGTCGTGAGTGGTGGATTTGAGAATCTCCACCGAGAAGTCGTGGGGCTTCGAGAATATCACGACCTTCCTTTATGAAAGTTTAGAATCATGGAGACGTTGACCAAATGATATCGAAACATCGATATGGTTTGTGAAATTTCTGTCCAACATTTTGGAAAGTGGTTGAAGTTGTCACAAACTTCTGGAACGGAACACCAGAGGTCAGGGCAGTTGGCCAAAACTCCCTTGGCCGATCTCCCAAATTCGCCGCACAGTGGGCCATGAATGTAAGAACAGAAATACCCACATGCGAGTTTTAGGGATTTATGTACCTAAGAGTCCTAGCTGCGATGTCCCGGCGCGCTAGCAGACGTAGGCGGGTAACGACGGAAATAGTTGTCCATCAGGTCATCAACGTCCCAGAGGTTCTCGTAGGGCTCCCATCTATTGTGCGCGGCATCGTAGCCATGCCACTTGACCAGATGATCGGTCGTTTTTCCAGGACGTCGATGACCAAGGATACTGTCAATCACGTAATTCGTATCCCCCTCCACTTCTACGGGAGATGGAGGTGCGATATCTCTGCCGGGGAAGTTTTGAATGCGGTCGTGGTAGTGCTTGAGCTTGATGACGTGGAAGACAGGGTGGATTGCCATGCTGTCAGGTAAACGAATTCAAGCAATGACTGAGGTTTGCATTCACTCGGTCTGAAACGCTCCCAACCAGCGAGGTTTGAACTTTTCAAAGTCCTATCCTCAGAGTTTGATTGTCGCTGAGTTGATGAGGACAAGATCACTCGCGTTAAACATGTCATTGCTGCAATTTCAGTTGGCTGCTCGCTTTCCAGTCGCTTGTGTCATTGCAAGGGTTTGCCGTGTTTCCTCCCAAATGCTTGCGAAGTACCGGCGATAAATGTCAATTGCGGGAATGTTAATCTAAACGTGTAATCTAGCCAATGTGGCAAAAAAATTGCCTTACACCACCTCGAAAGGTATTTTACTAGTTGCGATGAAAGTGGCAGAGTTGTGTGCTAGTTTGACAGTGGATGGTTTTGCTTCCCAATCAGTGCCGTGTGGTTTGCATAAACTTCGGATAAGTTTTTTGAGTGTCTGATTGGTTTGCTTGGTTTGCCAGTCCGTTTGATGGTGGAACGCTGTTGATAGCTGGATTCGACTGCCGTAGCAGGTCATCAGTTCGCTCCAAAAACGGCTGGTGAATTGGCCGTCTCTGTCGTTGATGATGGTACGTGGCACTTTGTGGAGCCGCACGATCTGATTTAGAAACAGCCGTGCTGTTCCCTTTGCAGTGACTGTGGTTGTCATCAGAATGAAGTGTGGTACTTTAGAAAATCGGTGCACTACGACGAGGATGGCGTCATACCCCTTGGAATTTGTGGGTAATCCTATTACGAAGTTTATGCTAATGTCGGCCCATGGTTCCATCGGAAGGAATAGGGATTGAAGTAGACCTGGTGGCCTTGTGCGACGAGATTTTTGTCTCTGACAGGTGTCGCATGATTTGAAGAAGGTCGCCACGTCAGTCTGCATCTTGTCCCACCAATAGTATTTTGCCAGCTTCTTGAGCATCTTCTCCTCGCCAAAGTGCCCACCTGGACTGGTGTCGTGGTACTCCTCCAATAGCATACGTCTTAATTCCTCGTTGGGAGGTACGACGACTTGGCGAGTGAATCGCCGTCGCTAGTATGGGACGTGGAACCAAAATTTGGTCTTGTCGTACACGTCAAACTCCTCGTAACCCTTTGCGAACAGTCTCGCAAGGGTACGGATCTCGTTCAGCAAGCAATGCGCTGAACTTAGCCATTAGATCTGGTCATCGACTTAGAGAATATACGGTATTTTTTTATTTGGGCCAGAGCTTGATGTTGTAGTCGAAGTTGGACTCAAGGAACTCCATCCATCGAGTTTGTTGATGGCTCAGATTTGGCAATGCCTTGAGATTTTTCAGGGCGTAATGGTCAGTGCAGATGATGCATTGCTAGTATTCCAGGAAGCATCGCCATGTTGTGAACGCGTACACGGTTGCGAGCATCTCTTTTTTGTGCACCGCATAGTTCAGTTCCGGCCCGCGTAGTTTTATTCACATATACGTGACTGGTTATTCTCCACCGTCGTTGTCTTCTCGATGCATTGCTCTAATGGCTCGATCAGACGCATCGGTGGCCATGACATAGGTCACCGTTGTATCTGCCAATCGTAAGGTTGGCGTCAAGGTCAGAGTGTTTCACAAATAGTTTAACGCTTCTTATTCGATGTTCGTCCAATTCGAGCCGGTGGTTTTCTAGATGAGATCGGAGAGAGGCGCTGACAGCCGGACGTAATCCTTTATGAATTGACGGTAGTAGCTAAAGAAGCCCAAAACACCTTGGACGCCCCGAACATTTGAGGGTGTCGACCAATTTACGACCCCCTCCACCTTTTTTTGGGTCCATTGTGATTCTTTCGCCGCCAATGATGTGGCCCAAAAACTCAATTGAACAGCGACCGAAGCTACACTTTGAGAGTTTTGTGAAAAAAACTCTCTTCACAGAACTTTGAGAACTTTTAGGAAATGTCCATTGTGTTCCTCAGGGGTCTGGCTGTACACCAAGATGTCGTCGAGGTACACAATGGCAAAGTTATTGAGGCACGGGTGACAAGTGTTTTCTATCGCTACCATAAATATTGCGGGAGCGTTTGTGAGACCAAACAATATGATAGTGAACTCAAAGTACCCGTAACTGGTGACCAATGATGTCTTATCGATGTCCTTATTAGATACGTGGATCTGATGATTTCCACTCCGTAGGCCGATTTTGCTAATAATTCGCTCCCCACGGAGCTTGTTGAAAAGTTTATCTGCTCGCGGGAGGGGGCAGCGGTTCTTCATGGTGATGTTGTTCAACAATCGATAGTCCACGTACATCCACACCTCTTGTGTTTTCTTTTTTACAAAAAATTATGGTGTTGCATAGGGGGATGTGGAGGGTCGGATGAACCACTGCTAGAGAATCTCATCCAGTAGCTTCTTGACTGCAGACAAGTCGTGATTGTTCATTGGATAGGTCCCTTTTACCGTCGGTCTACTGCCTGGCTTCCGGTCTATCTGATGGTCGATATTGCATTGCGGTGGTAAATCTTGGATTAGTTCATTGGAAGAACCCCTTTGAACCCCTCGACGAGCTCTACGAACTCCTTCGGTACTCCTGCAAACTTCTCATGTGTTGATGCCATTGGTGTCACTTCGGTAGCTGAGATTTCTTCCACTTCTCCTGCTTCCATGTGGACTAGCCATGCTTGAGCTCCATGTTCTAGGTACCTCTTGGCAACACCCATAGATATCAGTCATCTGCTATCTTGGATGCCGAAAATTGCGATTGCTTGCCGAATATCTCGTTTCAGGCCATTTTAATACTAGAAAAACAATTTGTTAGGGGCGAGGTCACTACCGGTGATGATTTTGCAAAAGCGCCAAATGTACTCTACTACAATGGACTGCTGATGCAGACACTCGAGTCTGTATAGTGCATCAGACGTTTTGTTCAGCTTCCTGATGTAAGCGAGAGTAGTGCACAAGAAGTCATTCCAGGTTTACGGTGGTGTGAAAGAGTGGTGCCACGTCAGATTGATCTGCTTGAGAGGTAGTATGCCTTGGGTCAACGATGTGAGAGTGGTCGCATGAGCCGTTGATACAGCTCCGCCGGTCTCCTGTTGCCATTGGATGGCCTTTAGATCGGGCCACCAACTCAAAGCCGTGTCACACAAAAGTAAGGCCGTGAGGTCAATTTTGTTGTTTTTGTTGTTGATTCCAGAAGTGGTGAAGTACACCTTCAAACTCGTCAGCCACATCCTGATTGTCGGTCTAATGGAGTTTGCAGGATCGAACGGCTCAGGGAGTGCCGGTCGATTTTGGGGTTAACTCGAGAGTTGCAAATTCCTCGCAATAAGCACTGCTTCGTGCTCACAAGAAAACTGAAACTTCTCCATCACCACGTTGAGCTGTTGGAACATGTGGGTGTTGAGCTCTTGAGTCCCGACAATTTTGGGTGCAGGTCTTTATTGATTCGTGCTTGTCGGCCAGTGCCTCTCGTCATTCTAGGTATCGACCCAACGGGTTGCGATGGGGACGAAGGGATTGCTGAGCCCGCTGGTTCCGTGATCGCATTGGCCGTCCGGTTTGTTGGTTCTGCGTCGTTCACCACAAAAGGTTTTGCTACTGCCTGGTTTGCGTGGAGCACGTAGTTGTTCACGTGCTGCTGATCTGCCATCACCGCTGTACTTCGCCAGGGACTGCTTCTCGTCGTCAGGTGCGCTTGCTCTGTTCACCGTTGTCATCGCGAAGTCTGTGATCTTGTGAATGGTGGAGATTTGCCAAGAACTCGTGCGAGGTTGTCGCCAGGTAGTTAATGATTCTGTTGCCCCTCCAGCGCTACTGTGATACCAAGTGTTATGCCGAGCGGAACATAGGTGGTTCACAGGGATGAGGTGCGGGACAAAAGACGATTGGGTTTTTTTTGGATAAATGGATCACCTAGTTATTAGTTATGTTAAATAATTTGTATTCCGCAGTAAGTTTACTTCGATGAAAAGTGTCGAGTGACTCAATAAATTGTTTACAATGCCGAGAATGAGAGTGAGGCATAAGTCGGGTCATCAGCGTTCAAACCGAGCGACGCGTGCGAGATTGCGCCGTGAGTGGTGGATTTGAGAAGCTCCGCCGAGAAGTCGGGGAACTTCAAGAATATCTTGATGCTTCTTTATAGAAGTTCAGCGTCATCGAGAAGTCGACCGAACTATATCGAAACATCGATATGGTTTGTGACACTTGTGTCGACTGTTGTAGAAAGTGGTCGAATTTGCCATAAACTTTTGGAACGGGACATCGGAGGTTGGGGCAGTTGGCCGAAATGCCCTTAGCCAATCGGCAGAAAAATCCTGAAGTCACCTCATGGCGGGCCATGAATCTAAGAACAGAAATGTCCACTTGCGAGTATTAGGGACTTGTGAGTGTCAGGCACGTAACATATACAATGCCAAGAATGAGAGTGAGGCATGTGTTGGGTCCTCGATGCTCCATCTGAACACGCATGTGAGGTCATGCCATGAATGGTTTTGAGAAGCTCCGCCAAGTCGAGGAACTTCAAGAATATCGAGGCGCAACTTCATAAAGGTTTAGTGCTGTCGAGAAGTCGACCAAAAAATACCAAAACATCAAAATAGTTTGTAACACTTGTGTTGACCTCTGTGGAAGGTGGTCGAAGTTGTCAGGAACTTCTGGAACGGAACACCGGAGGTCCGGGCAGTTAGCAAAAATGCTCTCGGTCGAACGGCATAAAAATCCTGAGGTCAACGCGCGATGGGCCATGAATGTAATGAAAATAAGACCCACTCGGTGAGTTTAGGGACTCGTTTACGTCAGGGGCGTAACATTTCCCCCCCTGGTGCGCTAGCAGACGTAGGCCGGTGACGACGAAAGTAGCCATTGTTTAGATGATCAACGTCTCATAGGTTGTTGTAGGGCTTTCATTTGCTGTGCAGGGCATCGTAGTCGTGCCACTTGACTAGATACTCGGTCCTTCTCTCGCGGCGTTGATGTCTGAGGATATCTCCAATCATGTACTCCGTATCCTCATCCATTTGTATAGGAGGTGGGGGTGCGACGGCCCTGCAAGGGAAGTTTGTACTTGGTTCCGAGTAGTTTTGATTATATTGATAGGAAAGATAGGATGTTTTCAGCCAGGCGAGGTTGAGTGACGAAAGGGGTTTGCATTTGCTTGATCTCAAATGTTTGCAACCACTGGGATTTGAGCTTTGCAAATTCCTGTCATTGTCGTTTGATAATTGCTGAGCTCAGGAGGTCGCAATCGCCAACGCTGAACACATCATCGTATCAATGTCGGCCGGCTGCCCCCTTCATGGTTACTTGAGTCTTTGCAAGGTTCTGCCGTGTTTCTTCCTAAATACTTGTGAAGTGCCTATGGTGGATGTCGACCTTAGAGATATTGCTCATACTCTATACCTGAGTACTGAGCTAGAGCACTCTGACGCCGGTGTGGGAGGAAGTTTAACGTACACCACATCAAGAGGAATTTTACCCGTTACGCTGCAAGTGGCAAAGTTGTATGCCCGTTTGGCAGTCGGCAGTTTGGCCGCCCACTCAGTGTCGTGGAACTCGCATCAAGTGTGGAGTTGTTTGAGCGTTTGATTGGTCTGCTCTGTTTGTGCGTCAATCAAAGGGTGGAACGTTGTAGATAGCCGGATTAGACTACCACAAACTGCCGTAACACGACATCACTTCGCACCAAAAACGATTGGTGGAGCCGTTGTCTCTGTCGTTGACGATGGTATGTAGGATGCCGTGCAGCCGTAGGATCTGGTTTAGAAAAAGTCACGTTGTTATCTCTGTGGTGACGGCCGTTGTCAGAATGAAGTGCGAAATTTTTTAAAATCTGTCCACCATGACGAGGATGGCGTCATACCCCTCGGGAGTGGCAGGTAGTCCTGTCACAAAATTCATGCTCATGTCAGTCCATGGTTCCATTGGAATAGGTAGTGGTTGGAGTAGACCGGGAAGTTGCGTGCGACGGGAGCTTTGCCACTGAAAGGTGTCGTATGATTTACAGAAAGCCGCCATGTTGGTCTGCATCTTCTTCCAATAGCGGTACTTTGCCACCTTCTTTAGCATTTTGTCCTTGCCATAGTCTCCGCCTGGACCAGCGTCATGGCATTCCTCCAATAAAATTTTTGGTAGCTCCTCGTTTGGTGGAAAAAAAAATTGGCGAGTGAATCGCCGTCGCCAGTAGGGGTCGTCGAACCAAAACTTGGTTTTGTCATATCCGCCGCATTCCTCATAACCCTTCGGGAACAGCCTCACAAGGTATGGGTCTCGTTTGACGTGCAATGTGCCAACCTAAGCCATTTGATAAGGTTGCCAACTTCAAGCATGTGCTGGATTACTTTTTCCAGGTCGGTACTTCATGTCGTAGCCGAATTTGGACTCAAGGAACTCCATCTATCGAGTTTGTCGATGGCTTAGATTTGGCCGAGTCTTGAGATGTTTTTGCATGTGATGGTCAGTGCGAAAGATTCAATGCCGGCATTCCAAGTAGCACTACCACGTTTTGAACCCATGCACGACAGCGAGCATTTCTTGTACACCGCGTAGTTGAGTTTCGACCCGCATAGTGTTTGCGACATGTACGTGACCGATTGTTCTCCACCACTGTTGTCTTGGAGGAGAACGGCTCCGATGGCTCGATCGAATGCGTTGGTGGCCATGATATAATCCACCATTGGATCTCCCAATTGTAAGGCTGGCGCCAAGGTCAGAGCATTTCTCAAAGAGTTGAACGCTTCTTGTTTGCTGTACCCCCAATTCTACTCTATGGATTTTTGAGTGAGATGACACACTCAAGCGTAGTCTTTTGCGAATCGACGGTAGTAGTTGCAGAAGCCAAAAAATAATTGGTTGTCCCGAAAACTTATGGATGTTGGCCAATCAAGGACCGCCTCCACTTTCTTTGGGTCCATGGTGGCTCGCCCGCCGCCGATGATGTGGCCCAAAAACTTGATTGAACGGCAACCAAAGTCGCAATTCAAGAGTTTTCCAAAAACTGCTTTCTCTTTTCCAGATCTTGAGAACATTTCAGAGACGTCCATTATGTTCCTCCGGGGTACGGCTGTACACTTGAATGTCATCGAGATACACGAAGACATAGTCATTGAGGTACAAGCGGAAGATGTTCATCGTCGCCATAAAAGTTGCAGGGGCATTTGTGAGTCCAAACGGCATAACCTTGAACTTAATGTGCCCGTGTCTGGTGCAGAATTTTGTCTTCTTGACGTGCTTATCATGTATGCGGATCTGATGATAGCTATTATATGGGTCAATTCTGTAGAAAGTTGAGCCCCGCGGGTTTGGCCAAAGAGTTCGTCTACTAGTGAGAGGGGGTACCGGTTCTTGATGGTGATGTCCTTTAACGCTTGGTATTCTATAGAACATTTGAGCCTCGTGGGGTTGGTCAAAAAGTTCATCTTCATCTCTTCGGTTTTCTTGATCACGAAGAGTACAAGTGTCGCGTATGATGACTTGGAGGATCTAATGAATCTCTGACCAAGAATATCGTCCAGCTACTTCTTGAGTTTGGTCAGCTCATGATCGCTCATGTGATAGGTTCCCTTCACTGCCAGTCTTCAACCCGCCTCCAGGTCTATCCGATGGTCAATGTTCCACTGTGGAGGTAGCTTTCGAGGCAGTTCGTGAGGAAAATCACCTCTGAACCCCTTGATGAGTGTCACAAACTCCTCTGGTAGGGCTACAAATGTGTGAGATGTCAAGGTCGTTGTCGTCGCCTCAGCAGTTGTGATTTCTTCAGCTTCCCTTGCTTCCATGTGGACTAGCCACGCTTGAGCTCCGCGCTTTGGGTACCTCTTGGCTACGTTTTAAGAAATAGTTGGCGTTTTGTGGCTGCCGGAACTTCCTCTTCTGCGTCCAATCATGCTGCTTCCCACAACGGCCATTGCGTTGTGGGCCGCTTGACCAGAGGCAGATGCCACTTTTCCATCATCAATGTTGATGTAGACTGATCCGCTGTTCCCCTCCACCTACAGATTATGTCGGTATAAGAAATCTGACCAGAGGAAGATTTTGTGGCTACTCATTGGGCAAGTCCTCCAGACCGTTGCGTCATGCAGATCTCTGATTTGTAGTCAAAGTGATTCACGTAGTCTGTGGATTTGAAGTCATTCGTAGACAGTTTTATCTTCAAAGCACCTTGTTCAGTCTAAAAGCTTAGCTTCCAAACAATGTAGTTTCTGACAAAATTGTGTGAAGCTCCTCCATCCACTAGTGCCAGTATCGTTATGCAATGTTTATTACTCCTCGGTTATACTCATAGCAGTATCTCTGGTTGGTCTTCCTCGTACCCCTTGTCGAAATTTGCAATCCCAGGAACCGTCGTCTCCAACGATGTGAGCCACTAAGATGGGCGATTGGTCGGCGGAAAATTTTCCGACCGGACAAATGCCTCGCTGTCTACTCCTGCCCTTTGCCGTTCTCCAACTCCTCACTCTTTTTCTACGATTTCCCCCCTTTCTTGGATTGTTGTTCTTGCTTTCAGCAGTCGCGCCAGACATGACCTGACGTCTCGCAAGTCTAGCAGAGCCATCGATCGCACTGATTGACGATGTCAATCTCTATTAGAGATGAGGTTCCGCCAACTATGACTTCCCTCTACCACGATAAAAACTGTGGCTTTGGGGTTGCCATCCGTTGGATTCTTGCATCTGAGTGTTGTAGTCGGCGTTGTGGATGCGGTTGGCTGCTATGATCATCCGTGGAAGGCCGTCCTGGATGTCGAAGATGGAGATTGCTCGCTGCATATCTCGCTTGAGGTCATTCTTGTGGTAGAAATACAGTTCGTCAGGGACGAGGTCACTGCCGGTGACTATTTTGCGGAAATGCCAAGTGTACTCCGCCATTGGTGGATTCCTGACGCAGACGTTGGAGTCTGTACCATGCATCAGACTTCTCCTTCAGCTTCCCAAAGCGAGTGAGGGTAGTGCACGTGAAGTCGCTTCACGTGTCTTGTGGCATGAGAGAGACATGCCACATCAGATTAATCTGCTCAAGAGGTAGTACGCCTGCGTTCGACGATGTGAGAGAGGTCGCATGAGCTGTTGATTGGGCTCCACCGGTTTGCTGTTGCTGTTGGATGAATTTTAGGCCAGACCATCAACTTGAAGCCGTGCCACAAAGAAGCAAGCTCACGAGGTTGATTTTCTTCTTCTAGTTGTTGTTGTCCCCAGCACCAGTGAATTACACCTCAAAACTCTTCAGCCACATCCTGACTCTCAGTCCCTTGGATTTCGCGGGATTGAACACCTAAGGAAGTGCAGGTCGAATATGGGGTTTACTTGAGAGTTGTATTTTTTTCTCGGAGAGTAATGTTTTGCGGGCCCACAAGATCTAAAGGTCATCGATCACCAGGTTTAGCTATTGGAGCATATGGGTGTTGAGGCTCTCGAGCCCCATCACCTTTTGGTACATGTCTTCATTGATCCGCGCTTGCCGGCCAGCGTCTCCCATCGTGCCAAGTCTTGTCCTTACGGGCAGCGACAGAGGCAAAGTATTCATCGAGCCCGAGGGCTCCATCACCGGGTTGGCCGTCACGTTTGTTCTTGCTGTGCCATTTGCCGTGAAGGTTACCGCTGCTGTCTGGTTCGCCTGGAGTGCGTTGATGTTCAGGTGCTGTTGATCCGCCATATTTGGAGTACTCGCTAGGGACTGTTGCTCATTGTCGGTTGCCCGTGCTCTGTTCATCGTCGTCGTCGCAAGGTCTACGACCTTCTAAACAGTGGAAATGAACTGAGAACTTGTGCGAGGTTGTCGCCAGGTAGCTGGAGTGTGAATTGCCCCTCGAGCACTGCTGCACTCTGATGCCAAATGTTGCGCCGAACAGAACGTTGATGTTCATAGGGATGAGGTACGGGAGAAAAGACGACTCGAGGATTTAGGACAAATGGACAACTTGTATCAAGCGGTAAACTAATTTTTATGACAAGTGCGGAGTGAGTCAAGCACATGTATACAATGCAGAGAAGAAGTAGGCATATGTCAGGTCCTCGGCGCTCGGTGTGAGCGACGCGTGCGAGGTCGCGCCGTGAGTGGTTGTTCCGAGAAGCCACCTGAGAAGTCAGGGGGCTTTGAGAATATCGATGTGCGTCTTTTTGAAGGTCTAGCACCATCAAGAAGTTGACCGAATTGTAGGCTGCTGCGTTAGACAAGTAGGCAGCAGCTGAGGCGAGGCTTGGAAGACACCAACCAAGCAATGGGTTATCGTGGAAGTTAGAAGTAAGTTTAGTGTAAGTAAAAAACGAGACACAGAGATACGAGGTCTTAGGTGACGGGAGGCAAGCCGAGAGCGAGCGAGCGGCGAGCTCGGTCTTGCTCTCGGCTTATCCCCTCCTTGGGGCTCGAACACCACATACACCCCATTGTCCCCTTTGAGCACAAATCATGCCATGCAAGTTTCAACCACACAAAAGTAAGCCAGGGAATGAACCCGGCTGGCACAGTACATGACACAACCGAAAGCCATTGCTCTTCCATTTCTTGGTACTTGCAACTGCTGGTCCTTCACACGATGAAGTCATGTGAGATTTGATGTCTGGTTGATGCCCGGCTGTGAGACTCGCTGTGCAGTCATGCCACCATGGCGTAGCAGCCAGCAGGGGTTGCCTTTCTCCAGTTAGTCACCTGTGTCAGTGAGGGGAGTGTGCAACGAGGCCAGAGGTCACCGTGTGATACTGACACAAACCCAACACGAATGATATAGAAACATTGATATAGTTTGCGACACTTCTGTCGACCTTTCTCGAAGGTGGTCGAAGTAGTCAGAAACTTCTGGAATGGATCATGGAAGGTCGGGGCAGTTGGCCAAAATAAAGGTCTTACGCTGTTCAGCATTTGGCCTTTATATTGCCGTACATCCCCATATATTGCGGTCACACAAATGTCGCACATGTGTGGGCTTGGGTGCTTCAGTCAAGCGATGCCTTTGACGCTGAGGTTGCTTTGAGAAATCCCGCCGAGAAGTTTGGGGGATTCGAGAACATGGAAGCGCGTGCTTACAAATTTCTAGTACCATTGGGGAGCTGACTGAAAGTTATCGAAACATTGATGTAGTTTATGATAGTCTTGTCGACATTTTTGGAAAGTGGTCGACCACGTAAAAAAAATATGTAATGGAACTTCTGAGGTTAGGAGGGGTGGGAAAAATGCAATTTTCTGATATTTATAAAAATTTAATCGATTGTAAGTGGTTTTATACGAACGGAAGGAAATAATTTCTTACTCACGGGGCTTATGGACTCGTGTTTGTCATGGACGTAACAACATTTGGGTGAATTCATCTGTAGCCCAAGGTCTCTTTACCTTTCCCTACATTTTTAAAAAGGTTTCGGGTATATTTCTCTTTAATATCAACTAAACACAGACAAGAAAGCTTAAACATGGTTGTGGTCCTTTGAATCCAACTTCGTGGGTCTTGTAGGTGTTCGAAACATCCTCATCGATGGGTTCAGATTCCTCCTTATGTGAATCTTGGCCTTGCTCCAGTTGTCTTGGGCTTGCTCCATTTGTCTTCGGCTTGCTCCTGTTGTCTTGGCCTTGATCCTTGTGTCTTGGGCTTGCTACAGTTGTCTTGGCCTTTATATAGTTTTCTTGGGCTTTCTTCAGTTGTCTTGGACTTGCTCCAGTTGTCTTGGGCTTGCTCCAGTTGTCTTGGTCTTGCTCCAGTGGTCTTGGGCTTGCTCCACTTGTCTTGGGCTTGCTCAAAATATCCTGGGCTTCTCTAGTCGTCTTGGGATTGCTCCATTTGACTTGGGATAGCTTCAACTGTCTGGGCCTGCTCCGGTTCTCTTGGGCTTGCACCAGTTGTGTTGGGCATGCTCCGGTTGTCTTGGCCTTGCTCTAATTTTCTTAGGATTTCTCTAGTTGTCTTGTCCTTGCTCCATTTTCCATTGGCTTGGTCTAGTTGTCTTGGCCTACAAGCTATGTTGGAAACGTCATATGTATGTATCCTTCCACTCTTTCGTGATGTAAGTTGGGGGTCAGGCTGAACCCTTATGCCTGTTTCAGGGTTCAGGTAGACCTCTGGTCATTGACGACCAGGGGCTAAAAAAAGGACGGAAGAGACGCAAGTCTGGCCCCGACCTTTTTTAAGTCGGAACAGCTCTGCCGTGACCGTGACGCTACCATGGCGCGCCAAATGGCGGCGTTATCGGAGAAAATTTGGCGGGACAAGTCCAAGAAGTTCCTATTTTTCATTGGGTTGGGGGGGGGGGGGGGGGGGGGGGGGGGGG
>SZWC01005079.1:92222-127794 GCA_023375785.1 Penium margaritaceum | reverse complement strand
TGTGTGTGTGTGTGGGTGGGTGTGTCTGTGGGTCTGGGTGTGGGTGTGGGTGTGGGTGTGGGTGTCTGTGTGTGTTTGTGTGTGTGTGTGGTAGGGATTGTTTAGTTTCATGGTGGACACCTCTTGCTGCGCCTAGTTTGTTTGTGGTGCCTCTACACTTCTGTCATGTGTCAAGCTTATGTCTTGCCACAGGGAAGCTGCAGTAGACTCTACTTCTGGCTGTTGCAGAAGCTTCCCGTCTCTGTAGTGTCTCCGTTGCTGTAGCCCCCATGACAGCAGCAGCAGCAGCAGCACAAGAGCACTGGCAAAGCAGCAGTGGCAGTGGCAATGGCGACCAGGCACACGTACTGAAGATGTGTGGCTGATGGTGCACTGCATGCTTTGGAAAGATGCGCAAGCAGTGCTTCCTCAGCTCCCTTCGTGGCTGACGCATAGCTTCTTGCCTCAACAGTCTTCTGATGTCTTCGCACATGATTCTAATTTTTAACCTTTCAGTTCTCCTCGACATGGACTGGCTCTTGTCTGGGTGTACAAGGTTTGGGATTTATCCAACACCTTTTGGTTGGTCTCGCCATGTCCTCGGCTATTGTTGTGCAGTGCTGGTGGTCGCCGCGGCTGTTGAGTGGAAACTGCTTATGCTGTCGGTGCCTTCCTCCTCAGATACTGCTGCTCCCACTGCTGCTGCTGCAGCCACAGCAGCTGACGCTGCTGCATCACTATCCTCCTCTGGTTTGGCAGCAGCAGCTGCTGCAGCAGCAGCGGCCGAAGCAGCGGCAGGAGGAGCGGGCTCCGTCTCGGCAGCCATGAGGGCACTGTTGGGGGTGGCGGGAGCCTTGCAGTGGATATTCGTGTGCCGTGTGGTGTACGTGGCGGCATCGCTGGTGATGCTGTTGTACTACGCTCTCACTTACAGGTGGGTGTGATTGTGGCTTTGCATGTTTGCGCTTGCACATGTGTGCATGGGGTCCTGCATTTCAAGACGACATGGGCAGGAAAATACGGCTACGAGTCACATGCGAGCCTTCTTGAGAAGCTGGTTGGAGAAAGGAAGGGTGAGGTGAGGTGCCTGGTTGGGGGTTAGGAGCAGCCATGACGATGTGCGCACTGTGACACATCGCCATGTTCATTCTTTTGTGCGCAAACGCACAGCCCAGCTGAACACGTGCAGTGCTCGCTTTGAGGCTTGTGGCCCCCCTCTTCTCTTGGCGCCTTTGGCTCCTGTCTCGTTTCAGGGATCTGACCGCAGCGTCCCACTCGTTGCTCCAGCACCAGTCGGCCAACTTCCACTCTCTGCTACTGGCACTGCACGACCTCACCCACTCCTTCCGCTCGCATCTGTCGCACGCTCAGCCGACTGTGGCCACGCAATCTGATGCTGCTGATGAGCTGGACTCACAGCAGCAGCAACCCCAAGGATATGAGTACCACCAGCAGCAGCAGCAGCAGCAGCAGCAGCAGGAGCAGCAGCAGCAAGAGCAAGAGCATGAGCACCAGCAGCAACGACAGCAGCGGCAGCAGCAGCCGCCACTTTTTGAAGAAAGCCCGCTTTCAATCAATCAGAACATACAGCCACAGCTAGTGTTGCAGCTGCAGCATCCACCACAGCAGCAACAGCAGCAGCAGCAGGGGCTGCAGCAGTGGTATCATGACCCTCTACACCTGCAGCAGCACCAGCTGCTGCAGCAGCTTCAGTGGGAGCAGCAGGTGCACGAGCAAGGGCAGCAGCAAGAGCAGCAGGCAGAATTTTCACCCCAGCAGGCAAGCCGACGCTTTAGCACATGCATCACTGCTACTGCCACCGCTAGTAACGTTGCCGGCCTCAATTCCCACCATCATCTGCAGCAGCAGCAGCAGCAACAGCAGCAGCAGCAGCCACCAGACCAGCGGCATCAGGCTGGCATATCGCTGACAGCGCAGCCACCTCAGCTGCGCTTCTCTCCCCCCTCAGGGCAGTGGGGGAATGATGGAGCCACTGAGGCTGCTGGTATAAGCAGTTGTGGCGCCGGTGGTCAGGAGGAAAGCCTTGCCATGCGGCGACGTGGGGGAGCCAAACGAGCAGTGGCAGCAGCTTCTTCTGCGGCATGGCAAGCAGCAGCAGATGCAGGTGCAGCGTGTGGAGCCAGCATGCAAAGCCGTGAGGAGACGTGTCTGGTTGAGGGGAGAAGGCCTGTGCCATGCATATCAACGCAGTCGCATGTTGGGTTGGGGGAGCACGGAAGGCGGCAGCATCAGCAGCAGCAGCGGGAACAGCGCCAGTGCCAGGAGGAAGCGGAGGGTGAGGGGGAGGAGTTTGAGTCGGCACCTGGGGATCCACAGCATTTGGAGGCGGAGAGGGAAGTGGGAGAGGGAGAGGGAGAGGGGGTGTTTCAGGAGACTTCATGTAGTCGTGTGGTGCAAAGTTGTGTGGTTGGTAGGAGGTGGGGAGGCCAGCAAGCTGATGCAGGCTCCGCGATTGATGGGGTGCTGACATCATCACGCACTGAGGTTCTTTGGGATGCAGCATGCACTGCCACAAGCGATGACTCAACTGCTGTGGCAATCCATGCGCGTTTGAACGTGAGGGGGAAACAGTGGCAGCACCAAGCAATCCAGCAGCAGGAGCAGCAACATCAGCATCACCATCAGCAGCAGCAGCAGCAGCAGCAGCAGCAGGCTGTGAGGAGGTCGCCACGCTTGCAGCAACAAGCCAATGGCAAGCTCGGCATGGGAGCTGCGGCAAGAGGGGGCTTGAACGCAGTATCGGGGCACAGGGGCTCCAATTCCCTGCGAGAGTCAAGGCGTGCTGTGCGTCGGTCGCTGCTTCGCCACAACGCTTCCTCTCTTGCAGCATCCACTGCAGCGGCAGCAGCTGCTCTAAACAGCGTGTCTGGGGATTGTGAGAGGCGACAAGTGAGCGGAACATTGTTGAAAGGTGAGGTTTCACAGTTTGCGTGCAACCCGGGGGGGAGGGGGGGGGGGGGGGGGGGGGGGGGGGGGGGACACGTTGAGGGGTCGGGAAGGCAATGGACGGCGAGACCAGGCAAATGGCGGCAAGGTTGAGTGAATGCCGAGGACGGGAGGACAGGCGAAGATGAATGCTGTTGATCCCAGTGACGTTGACTGATGACGGACGGCACTCGATTTCTGCCAGCAACGAGGATGAAAGGTTGGACCATGGAGCCCTCGAGGGCTCAGTGGCTCAGCGCCCTACCACACGTTCCACAAGCTACTTGAAAGGGATTCCTGCAAGTACTCTTTGCCTGCCGTTGGCAGCCCTTGCCTTCCCTGGTCTTCCCTTGCCCCCCCTTGCCTACCTTTTGGTCTCGTTTGCGTACCCTTTTGCTTCTTCATCTTGTTTTGCATGATCTCCTTTTGTCACCCCCACCATAGCTGAAATCTGCTGTTTCGCACGGTTGCGTGGCCCGGCCCCCGTCCAAGCCCCTTGACTGCTAGTGGCCATGCAAGCCAACCCACCTTGCCAAGTCTTGCCCTGCTGGTTTTGTTTTCTCTAAAACGCTTTGCAAAACGTTTACAAAAAATAAAACCTGCTGTCTGCCTACCCTCCCCACTCCTCCCTTGAGTGCCATTGCTTGCCCTTGTCGAACTTGTTGCCTTTGCCCCTCCTTGTGCGCTGCTGCCCACTTCAGTCCAGATGCGTCCTCCGCCAGCCTCCCCCGCCTGTACCCGCAACGTCTTGCCTGCGGGGCGAGGCACCAACACGTGCCTGGCCTCCCAGTCTTGGCTGCTCTTGCTAGGTCCTCTCTCTCTCTCTCTCTCTCTCTCTCTCTCTCTCTCTCTCTCTCTCTCTCTCTCTCTCTCTCTCTCTCTCTCTCTCTCGCACCCATGCCCCCCTCTTCCCCCAGGTCCAATAGTGTGGCCTTGCACATGCCTCATTGCTAAACGTGTTCCTTGCCTTCCATTTCTCATGGCATTGGATTCTTCTTGCATGTTCAACACAATGCATGCCTTCACTGCCATCCCGCAGAGGAGAAGCAAGAGAGCGAGGCTGTGCTGTGGAGCGACTGGCTGAATGCCCGAACGAGCAGCCAAGATGCCGATTCCGACGACTCCAATGAGGCAGACGACCCTGACTACATCCCTCTTGTGGATTCCCATGCACCTGCATCTACTACCGTTGACTGTACAGAGCAAGTTGCACATTCACGGGCAAGTTACTTTCTTCGTCCGAGGTGAATGGACTTGCAGCTGCAGGTTCCTGCTCTTGCTACTAATGTCAAAGGAACGGATATGAAACCAACTCCAGCCTCACACGGAGCATGGTTCTTAGGGTTGAAGAGATGGGCATGACACAGTTGCATCAGTTTTCAAGTAGTAGGCCCCCTTGGATTAGCATTTCCTTGGAATGACCATTCCTAGAGGTTTCCGATGGTTCACCTAGAGAATTGTGAAGTAAAATGAATCCACCATGTTTGGTGTCATGGAACGATGAAGAAGTAGTGGGCATAGAAACATTGAAGGAAAGGACTCGGTTAAAGGAAAAGTGAGTAGGTAAATTCTGATGTCTTCCACATAACAAGCACTTATGTCCTCGGCTAAGTCATTCTGATGACCCAACTGCGTAGCCCACCGGAATGCCACAGCCGGCCATCATGGGCCTCGAGGCAGTGAAGGGGCAGCAGGCTGCGCCGGTGGAGGCAGAGGCAGACGACACACGTGGAGGATCCGATGATGGCTAGGAAGAGGCAGCAAGCTGCATAGGGGGGGGGGCTGTTCAAGGGGATGTATGTTGAGCAGACTGTGTAGGAGACTCAAGTGATGCATGCTATTCAGGCGGTGAAGGCTGCTCATGTTGTGAGGATGGTGTAAGTTGGGAAAAGTCCATGCAGGAAGTGCATGGTCGTGAACGTTGTGCATGCCTAACACCAATCAGTGGGAAGAAGCAAGGTAGCCCATCTGAATCAAGTGACCAGCGCCCATTCGCCATGGAGAGCGAGTGCAAAGCGTGGCCAGCAGCAAAAGCCACACTCTCCCCCACACTGTGTCCTAACCACCGCCGGGAGTGAGCGGGTTGGTGAATCCAAGATGTGTGGTTGGTCAGGGTCAAAGAAGAGTTTCTCCCTGGACTCAACAATGCAGTGTCAACCTGTGTCTTAGAAACGGCATGCCTTGGAAAGAGGGGTGATTACCACAGAAGCGCAAGAAGGATCTTTAGGTGACACCTTGGAGCTCTCTTGCTCCTTGGTGGGTCAGACATGGGCAATGGAAACCCATAGACTTGCTGGGAATTTTTTTGCATGGTGGCACTGGTGGGGTGTGACGTTCCCAGGCAAGGATGGAGTTCCAGTGCGCAAAATATTTCAAGGTGGAGCATTTTGGAAGACTGCTTTAGACATGCATTGAGAGGACCACATCCTCTACGCTTTAGCTACACTTTTCCTACACACCATTCTGATGGGTGTTTGGGCTGAGCTATGAAAATCCACATGCAGAAAGTTAGGGCATCATCCCTCTTCTGGGGCAAACGATAGACCCATCTCATCAGGGTAAAGTCACAAGACAATGTCGTTATGTACCTATCCCATCCGCCTTGGATATCAACATGAAGAGGTTGAAGGAAATCATGTGCGAAAAAAATCAAGGATATGCTAAACAAAAGATGACGGCAATGAGAGGGTGAAATTCTTGCCATTTCAACTTGAGGTCTAAAGGTAGCTTCGGTTCTAGACATGACTATTTTTCCAGAAATAGAGAGTGTTCTGTAGCAACTTGAATGGATTGATTCCATTCAGGATCAATGATGTTATGCACTTTGAAAGTTGGGGATCCACTTAAAATTGACTGTACTTGGGCTCTATATTGTTGGGGTTTGGGGCACATATGGGAAAAACCAACTGCCTTACCATGGAGCCTACACTACATCAAGGAGAGACCTTGCTGCCCAAGGACCTTTTATGTGTCCAGCAAGCATGCCTTGTACGTTTGGTAGAAAACTTGCGAAAGCAAAAGAATGGAATGGAATCTTGGAAAAGGTATTAAGTACAAGTACACGATTTGTAAAAGGAACAACAGATAAACAAAGTTGAGCTCCATGCTCTGACGCATCTCCTGGCCCCAAACCAGGGTGCAATACCTTCCTAGGCCGTCAAGGCCGTCCATGCAAGTGTCTCGGCGCAACCACCATCTTCAGCCATGGAAGGCCTTCGCGATGTTTGTTAGGGTCACCTCTTCACCAGGCTGGCAGCCACTGCTAGGCTTACGCGGTTTTCAGAGGGATATCTAGCACAGTCTGGCTGGTCGTGGTATGGCCACCATTCTGTGATAGATTGGCCACAAGCAGAAAGGTTGTCCCTAGGCTGGCATGCAGAGCCAGGCTTACATGGGCCTTGGAGGGATCTTCAGCAGTGTCCTCCACCCAGGCTGGCAGGCAGAACCAGGCTATAAGGGGCCTAGGAGGGATCTTTAGCAGTGTCCTCCACCCAGGCTTGCAGGCAGAACCAGGCTTACAGGGGTCTTGGAGGGATCTCTAGCAACATCTTGGTTGAAGGCACTCTGGTGCTTAGGCATGGAGCCTTGCAAGTGGTCCGAAGATGCTGAAGTTGTGGAAGTACTGGAGGTTTGGAGATTTTACTGGAGATTATAGAGCTCTAGAGTTCTTAGAACTCTGGAGATTGTACTAGATCTTATTGAGTGTGCTAGGGCGGCCCTGGCAAGTTGACTGCCTCGGTGGTGTTCAGGGAATCTTCATCCGGTGCACGGTGAAGTTTCATCGTAACCATGATTCTTGCACCATAGCTGGCCACGTGGTTTTGGAGATTCCATCCATCACGGTGCTCAGAATCCTTCAATCCTGTGGCTTCTCACGGATCAGTGAGAGCCGTTTACAACAGTAGCCGTAATGCTTGCATGCCAACGGCCTTTTCAGATGAGCGTGAATCATTGATATCCGTAACCCTGACTTGAGGAAACTTCCTCGGTATGGAAGATCCCTCTCTGTGGATGCTTTCTCTCCACCTTCTTTGTTGGCTGGCATATACATGAGCCATGGAGAAGCTTCCTTCCCAAGGGAGATTTATCATGTTTCATGGTGTAACTTTTCCGTAAGCTGATTCTTCCGGAAACTTTGATGCTGTTCTGTTGATGCTACCACATAATGACATGTGGTCAGCAGATCACCATCAGTGTGAATCTCGCACCACAGCTCTCCCCTTAGGTTGTCCACATGGAATGAGAGATATGGGCTGAGTCGTCCCTCCAGACCGCTGGTGCAGGGCGGTCCCCACTTGTCGGCCTGGCACTGCTCCGTGCTTCCAGCACTGTCAAATATGGTCCCACCTAACCATCACGCCTGTGTAGTAATTGACACGTTTCAGCTCCAAGAGGCATGCGCTGTACTCATGTGAATTCTTCCTTATAAACCTCCTTTCACACTCTTTAGGAAATTTTTACCAGAGGAGATCTGGTCCTCTGAAGGAGGAAAATCTGTGCCACGCCGCACCTGGTGGATCCACGGAAAGATCCGTTAAATCTTTATGGAGCCTCCGATTGTATTGTTGAGTGCGCCATGCTGAAGTAATAAATCTGCACATTTATCACTCGCTCCAACATGTATCAAATTTCAGGTGGACTTTAGCATAATCCTAGTTGGGATTTAGTTGGAATATATTCGGTCTACTTGGGCTATAGGGAAGCATTATTTTCACTATATTTCAACTGATTTTGATCTCTATTAAGTTCATATCTTCATAAAATTTTCTGAAATACATCAAATGTACCCCTTTGCATGACTTGATCAGCAAAATACTACAAGAAGCTAGAATTTCTGCCATTACAACAAAGTGTCTATAGTTATCTCTTGATTTGATCCTAATAAATGTTTTCTTGCATCTAGACAGTGTTTTGGACCCACAACCCTGGCCTGAGTATCACCCTCCCTTTGTTGGCGGCACACTCAGCCATCAAGCTTGTGGGATACTTTCCACAATTTCCCCGTCGCCATTCATCCTTGTCTCCTCCCTCCTTCTTGGGTGCCCGGCACTCCCGATCCCAGTGTCCAGCCTTACCACCGTTATGGCAGTTTCCTTGGTGCTTTGGACCCCTTCCACTGTTGCCAGTGCTGTTATTTCCCTTGTACCCAGAGGAGGAGGTATTGCAGAAGGTGCCACTGCTCCGTGAGGCAAAGGCAGCCATGTTTGCTTCACTGCTGCTGAGACGCATGGCTTCATTCCGCACATACTCCGAGACTGTGGTGTAGGATACTTGCTCTTCAGTCCACCCCCCAATCACTGTTATCATGGGACCCCAGCTCTCCGGCAGCATCATCAGAAAGATCGTGGCCTGCATATCGGATTTCAGGTCCCACCCCATGCTGGTGGCTTGTTACATGAGCGTCTCAAACTTCTGCATAAAGGCGGAGACATCCTCCCCTTCACCAAGCCTCATGCTAATAAGGTTGTGAAGAATGAAGAGGCAGTTGGCAAGTGAGGATGACTGAAACATCTTGTCGAGTTTGGCATATGCTGGAGCTGCCACTTTATAATCGCTGATGTTTGAAAGGACTGAGGGTTGTATGGAGGACACAAGAACGGCTAGAGTCTTCTTGTTGAGCTTGACCCATGCCACAAGGTCAACACCCTCATCCTTTGGTGCTGAGATAGTTCCGTCAAAATATTCTAGCAAGTCTTTATCATCCATAATGATCTCAAACTGCAACTTCTAGAGCACAAACCCCTCTCCATCAAACTTGAGGATAGGAGAATGGTTCCCTTGTTCCCCTGTCCCTTCCATCCCTACAACTACAACTGCTACAACTATTGCACCTGCTGTTGATGCCGATGCACGTGTGTTTAAGGCCGCTCTTGGCTGTTGGTGAGAAGAGGCAACTGCTTCCCCTGCTGGCGTTGGACGACGCGAGGAGATGTAGGCTGATGTAGGTTGATGTAGGCTAATGTCAGCTCCCAAGGTGGAAAGGTGCAGATGTGTTGTATTTCCCTTCGGCTGATGATTGACCTGCAAGCAGAGAGATCGGGTGAGAGCGAAGGCTCTCTCACTGCTTGTGACTGTAGCGGTTGTGTGCTTGAAACTTCTCTAACCAGAGGAGTGGGCCCATAGCCCTTTGCTAGCTTCTGAGCTAACCACCTCTGGCAGAGAAGCCACAAAACAGAAAAAGCCCACAAAGGTTTTCACCCCTTCTTCCTTTGTTGACATGTGTCATGCACCCAAAACATAATCAGGCATACATTTCACCTTCAAGAGTACTAACGCCTTAGCATTACATCTCAAGAAGAGCTCAAGTCGTCAATACTCAAGAGAGCATCAAGCAAGGGTTGATTGATCAGCATGCAAGACAAGTCCTTTTGAAGCTGCCAGTCCAGTCCTAGAGCTCAAAAACACATTCCTGGGGAGTGGCCTGACCCAGCCACATCACCAATAGACTTGTGTTGTGGGCTTGACACATCAGCATCCTAGTGTCAAGGTGACAGACCAACCATGTAGCTTCCAAGAAGCTACGGATTTTCTTTTTTGGAAGCTTCCATAATAAACAAGATGTGCATGGGGCCATGATCGAATTCATGACCTCTCACTTGGCCAAAATCAACAAAATAGTCAAGTTAACCACTCACCCACATGGTGTACTCACAGGTCATATCGCACATGAGACAGATCCAGGGGTCATGTCTCCACAATGGGCAGAGCATTCCAGAACCGTCCTACAACACTGACCAAGGGGCAAAAACCTTCGACAACTTGGTCTCTACTTTTGAAGATAGAGACCAAGTTTTTTGTGATATAACTTGGCTTTCCTTGGGCTATACTATATTCATATGGTCCCCAATAAATGTGAAAGGTGCCCTTATGCATTCCTAAATGCAGGTGGTTGTAAGATACCAGAATTCTTGCCCTTCAACTGGATTCCAGTAGATATCCTCAGCATTAAAAACACTATAGTAACATTAGAAAATTCAATCAATAAATTTCATTCATAATCGAGGATGTTATGGACTTTCAAAGCTGGGCCAGTCCTCTATTTTGACCATACTTGGGCTCTTTAGATTACTGTTGGAATTTATGAATAATCTACTTTTGTGCCTTGTCCTCATTAGAGGTGACAGGTTGTCATACCTCCCTCAATGTTTGAGCCTGTCGGAATCATAACCTACCGGATGCTCAACCGGATCGGCGGCGTCGGTGCTGCTCAATATGGGTCCAAACGTCAATGTTGTCAGAATCACAAAATGTTGGCGTTTCTCAAGGATATGGAACTCTAATAACAAATGATGTTTCAGCCAAAAATTTGGCCAAGTGTTGGTGCTGACGTCATCACCTGCAATGATGATGTCAGCATGAAGGTTGTCCAAATGAAGCGAAATTTGGAGCGATAATGCGCCAAATGATGCTGAATGCAATGAAAGTGGTTTCGTGCAAAACAAACCTTCAAAAACGTAATAAAACATCACCATTTTTGTTTCAGCCCAAAATCCGGAAAAAAAATCTAGATCTGAGAGCGTTGTTTCATTTCCTGCAGCCCACAAGGCATGGAATTAGGCGGGAATAGAAGCAATGGATATGGTTTTGCAAGAGCTTTCTAACGAGCTCTTACACGCCAAAAACGGTGATCAAATGGAGCAGTTGCACCCTCTCACGTCCAGGAGGGTGGTATGTGTGACCTGAGTGAAGCTTCTGGGACCCTTCACAGACCCCTTCTCACCATCACATGCCTCAACTGCTGCTGGAGAGGGTTTGAAAACCCTTGGCTGCCCTGTGGTGGTGGCGTGGTGGTGCGGCTGCAAGGGTGTCTCCGCTGTTGCAATCTGCTACGGCGGGTCACCGTGGCTTGGTGGGTCCTCCCAGGACCTTGGCTGTAGCTGTGACTCTTACAATTGCTGTGTAGACAGGCCTACTGGACTAGCGAGACGCAGCAAGCAAGTGCAAGGAGTCAGGTAGGGCCAAGAAAGGCCATGGATTGCTTGACGGGAGTTAGAAACGAGACAACAAGAAGTGAGTGAGTCACCGGCTCACCAGGTGTTACGTGACGGGTAGCGAGCGAGCGAGCAGCGAGCTTGCTCTAGCTTGCTATCCTTGCGATGTGGGTGATCAAACCACCTGTTGCCAAGTCAGAGAAAAACTAAAACCCTGTCAAGCATGCTAGGATTCCAATAAAGAATAATCTTGGACGAGCACCCCCCTCGGCGGGCAACAGCACCAAGCCCGAGTGACCACGTAAATAAGGAGTGTTGATTCATGAGGTCTCGTCACCATGGCGAGGCCGTTGGATCAGCCGTCTCCCTCCGGTTAGTCACCTGCACCAGTGAGGTGAGTGTGTAATAAGGCCAGAGGTCACCACGTGGGACTTTCACACACATCAACACTCCCCCATGACCCACAGGCGACACAGACTCAGATAAGCATGGTCACAACACTGACGTCACGAGGCATGACACTCGACAGAACTGTACACGAGCATTGGCATGACACATCAACCAGGAACACCGAGGGCATCACGAGGGCAGCAACCCAACGGATTGAACTGCAATCTTGAAGACATTGCTGCTCAGTGTCTTTGTGAGGAAGTCAGTGCATTGCTATCGGGTGTCGAATTACACAATCTGGACGTCGCCTGTAGCCACACGCTTACGCACAGAATGGTGTTCCATATTGATATGCTTTATGTGAGTGTGGTGCATCCCATCATGCTCTACAATGGCTATTCTACTTTGATTGTCACAGCATAGAGCGATGCAATGGATGGGAACACGCAACTGCTGTAGCAAATGACACGGCCAAACACTCTCACAGGTGCCTACCCTGAGTGCAACATACTCGGCTTCAGTAGAGCTGTGTGCCACACAGCCCTGCTTGTCAATCTTCCATGAGATAACTGTCCCACCGACAAGGAAAACATAACTAGTATGACTGCAAGCATCTGCATCATGCGCCCAGTCACTGTCAGTGTAGCCATCAACGACCACCGAGGGATGTGCGTGGTAGCATAGACAGACTCGTGCAATAGAGAGTGCATACCTGGCGACCCGCAACGCTGCCTCCATGTGGCGTGCCCTCGGGCACTGGGAGAACTGAGCAAGTAAGTTCACGGCAAAGACAACATCTGCTCTAGTGGTAGTAGCCAGGTACATCAAGGACCCTATGACTCGCAGGTAGGAGGTGACATCCACCTGATCCCCCAGATTTGACACATCCAGAGTCTTTAGCAGCCTTTGCCTAGCAGGCATCATCGGTGTAGATGCAGTGGGCATAGCCTCAAGCAGGGAGGCAAAGCGCTCTCCCAGGTTTCTGACATACGCCGCCTGGTGGACGTGAAGGACGCGACGAGCACGATCTCGCTCGAGCTCCATGCAGAGAAAGACGCGTGTTGGACCCAAGTCTTTCATCTTGTATGCAGACTACAGTAGAGTCTTCATAGCTGACACTGCCTCTTGATTCGAGGAGGCAATCAACAAGACATCAATGTAGATGAGGATGGCCGCAAAAGGTGCAGACCAAGGTCAGACAAAGAGGGAAGGATCCACTGTGCTGCGTTGGTAGCCCCCCTTTCCAATGGTGGATGTAATATCCTAGTTCCAACACCTTAGTGACTGCTTAAGGCCATAGAGGACCTTCCGCAGTTGCCAGACTCGGTTGGTACCATTCGAAAATCCTGGGGGCTGCATCATGTATATCTCCTCATCCAATCTTTGATGCAAGAAGGCGTTGTTCACGTCCATTTGCTCGAGCTCCCAATTATGGTGTACTACCAGACTTAGGAGAGCGAGAGTTATGGTGTATAGTCCGACGGGGGCGAATGTCTCGTCGAAGTCATTCCCAGGGACTTGGGAGAACCCCTTGGCAGTGAGACATGCCTTGTACTTGTCATGTGCATCGTTGGATTTGTATTTCCAATGGAAGACCCAACAGGCATCGATGGCCTTACGGCCGAGCTGCAGATCAACTAGCTCATATATAACATGATCGTCCAGAGCTCTGAGCTTGTCCTGCATGGCAGCCTCCCACTGCTGTGCGTCTGGCGCCATGTGCGCTTGTCGCACGGTGGTCAGATCCGGTGACGAGGGTGTTGAGGCCACGGTTGCGTGGCACGCAGCGATGCTGCCAAGAATGGCAGCATCTAGCGCATGCTCATGTTCCGTCCGGAGCAGTGTATAACCAAGGGTAGAGCTAGGGTGGAAAACCCCTATAGCCAAGCCTAAGGCATCCATGCCGGTCGGCAAGACTGGTGACTGTGCAGGTTGGGACTGAGAAGGATGGGCGGAGGATGCAGAGACATTGGAAGAGCGTGTGGGAAGTACGCGAAGACATCCACCATGGACAAATGGCGAGACAGGTGCCGGACGGGGAGGATCGTTGGATGACGGTGGGGTTTTTAGGGAGAGAGCCCAGACAAGAGGGTCCGGACACCAACAGCAAGTGTCCAATTCCAACGCTCGGAGACCTCATTTTTTTTTGGGTGTTTAGGGAGACGAAGTCTCCAAACACACCCCTTTGGATTCAAGGAACCGGGCGGTGGGTCCGAGGAACTCACCACCAAGGTCACTGCAAAAGACGCACAGGGAGCGCTGACACGAGCGTTCAGCTTGCACCAGGTAGGATTCAAGGACAGCACAGACATCGCTCTTCTGACGAAGAGCGAAGACCCAGCGAAATCATCAGTAAGGCACAGAGTGAACCGACCGGCATCCCCAAGGAACTCATGGGGGAGAGGACCCATGACGTCAGCATGGACAAGGTCAAGGGGCTGGGAGGACTGAGAATCAGAAGAGGCAAAAGGAGAGTGATGCATTTTCCGTGAGCACAATCAAGACAATCAAAGGGACAGGGCAAAGGAAAGGTGGACGGAGAGAGACCAGCGGCCGGCTGGAGCTTGAGCATGCTAGAAATGACATCAGTGTGCACATGACCAAGACAGCGATGCAAGAGCTGGACAACATCAGGAGAGAGAGAATGCGCGACATACATGAGGGAGGAGCCAACAGAGGCTGTAGAGGGGGTAACAAGAGGAACACGGTACAACTTGTCACATTTGACACCGTGCAAGACGACGCGACAGGAAGGACGAAGACAGACGGTGCCAATACCCTGGCTGGCTGAGAAATCCATGCCCTCATCATCAAGGGAAGGCACAGACAACAAGTTGAGCTCCAAAGACGGCACGTACAGAACATTAGGAAGAAGTAGCACACCGTTGGGGCCGACAAAGCGGACAACACCGACACCTTGGACGGGGAGCAACTGACCGGAACCGGTCCACACAAAGCGAACAGAACCAGTAGGACCCAACGAAACGAAAGCAAACAGGACGGACGCCATGTGGTGGGTGGCGCCTGAGTCAAGGACCCAAAATCCACCGGAGACACGAGCACGAGGGAGAATGCCACAAGTGGCGACAGTGCCAATAGAGGGAGGAGACGAGGAACACACAGGTAGACAGTGAGGAAGATAGACAGACTGCCAATGCTCGACCCACGGAACAGACGCGGACGGCGATCCAAGGACATGACCGGAGGCATCCCCATGAAGACAGCTGTCAGTCTCACACGAAAGACCTCTGGCCAACGAAGTCACACTCTCACATCCCTGATCACGAAGGTGAAGACGCTGGAGGAGCGACTGCTCCAGCTGGCGCTCGCCGTCAATCGACGACACAGACGACAATGAAGCTAGCCCCGAGGATGAAGGAAACCAAGGAGGTGGAATGTAGGCAGGCGAGGACGGGCCAGCGTAGATAGGTGCTCCATATGGAGGCGGCCAGCCCCAAGGGTACGGGACCGGAGGAGTGGAGGGAACATCAGCGGTCAAGTAGGCCTACGCAGAGGAGGAGCTGGTCGATCGGGATGTGGCGTCGGAGCAGAAGCTGGAGCTGGAGGTAGCGAAAGAGGAGGAGCCGCCAGTGCATGCCCAGTGAGCACGCATGGCGTGTGCAAGATGGAGGTCGTCATGAGGCGCAAGGCACATATGAGAAAAGTGCTCGGAGGAGCCACGGTTCCAACATGTCACCTCACTGGGAACACGAGATGGTGCTGAGTCCATGGTTTTCCCCTTGCCCTAGCCACGACCACGGCCACGGCCCCAGCCCCGGCCCTAGGAGGCCAAGGTGGTGGCGGTAGAGGTGGAGGATGAAGAGGAGGTGGACGCAGAGGCAGGAGAAGGAGAGGACAAGGAGGCAGTGGTGGCAGCGGCAATGCCGGCCACCTTTGTATGGTAGAGACGTTTGTTCTAGAGGTTAGTCCACCAGGCCACAAGACGCTCACCTGTGAATTCCTAGAGGGCACCAACGCCGGGGTGGGACTTTGGAGGCACGGGCTGAGAGGCAAGACGTGGCAGAGGAGATCAGAGAGTTCGGGAATTAACCCGTTGACCAAGGTGTGGACAGCAGCCAGCTGACCTGGGGTAGCTTCGTCAAGCTCGTGAAGTAGCCTAAGACAGCAAGCCCAGTAAATGTCAGTCGTTTCATCAGCACGCATAAGGAGCGTGTTGAACTGAACGATGAGCGCACTATGAGGAGCTTGACTAGTTATTGTGGTGCGGCAACGTAGCATGGTGTAGGCACCGACCGCATCAGCCAGATGCTGAACAGCCGGATCAGCATTGTAGGTGCCAACATCATCGACTAGGGCCTCTGCTGCAGCAGCAATAAGGGCACGAACGCCATGAGAAGACTCTGCATCAATAGGGGTGAAAGGGGCGACTGCTGGAAAATAGCACTCCCACAAGCGTTCCCCCTGAGCCCAAGTGTTGAACCGAGTTTCCCAAGAGGAGAAGGCAAGCCCAGGTGCGAGGACAGGGGGCTGAGAAAAGAAGTCATGCTGCCGAGTGATAGCGGCAGGGTTGGCAGTGGCAGAAGTGTTTGTGGCAGCGGTGCTGGCAGCGGATGGAGTGGATGCAGCACCAGCACTGGTGCCACCAGACGCAACAACAGATGGGACTGACGCAATAGGGAGGCGCCTAAGCACAATGGCAGCGACCTCATGAGCAAAGGCTATGCAATTATCATTCGCGGCTTTGAGGCAGTCTTCAGCCTCACACTGAGCCTCATGAGCGAGGTTCACCTGACGCAGAAGTAGCTGCTGTGACGGCGGTGGTTGTAGAGGTGCGGATGACAGATACGACGGAGGAGATAACAGTTGCTATAGTGACTGTTGCAGAGGCAACAGCAGAATCAGCTGTAGCAATCTGTGTGCCGAGATCTGTAGTTGTTGCTGCAATAGGACCTGGTACAACTGCTACCTCTGTATATGACTCTGTTGCCCGCCCCACCGAAGTGGAGGCGGGAGCGCGAGACGCGCGAGCTGCAGCGACAAATGTGGCTGTAATTGTAGCAACAGCGTCGATCATAGCTGTGGCAGCACATGTGAGAGTCAGCGAGAGGTCAACAGCGTCTTGGTATAGGAGAGCGTGCAAGCTTGCCGTAGCGGCGTCCGCCTCAGGGGCGGTGTGCCGTTGAATCCCCCCAAGAGTATAGGGATGTGAAGGGCTTACCGGAATTGCTTCCGTGCTTGAGGACGACGATTCAGTGGCCTCGGCTGCGTACGGCTCGTGGTGACGTTGGCGCGCAAAAAAATACCCGCTACGTTCACGTGCTGGAGCCACGCCCGATGTCTCGAGGTGAGCCAGCTTGATGGTTTGCACCACCAAGGTGGTGCTATTGCCGCGGCTTAGAGGGTGCAGCCGCGTTGACCGCGGCTGCTGCTGCTGTTGTTGCACACTCGGCTGTGTTGATGGGAACAAATGCTATAGGCCTTGGCTGTTGTGAGCAACAGCTGCTGCAGGCCTAGGCTGCTGCGGGCCTCGGCTATTGCGAGCAACAGCTACTGCGGGCTTTGGTTGTTGTGGACCTTGGCTGCTCCGGGCCTCGGCTGTTGCGGGCCTTGGATGCTGCTACGCTGGCTTCAGCTACTACTGCTGTCGCACGCTAAGCTGATGCCAGGAATGTGGCAGTCCGCCGGGTCCCTGCTATGTTTCACGACACCTACTAGATGTTGCGAGGGACTTCTGTGACAGTCAACTGTGGTTAGATCCACAGCTGACGGATGGACCCGATGTCAAAGTCACAGTTGCGCAAGAAGCTAACCGCTGAGAGTGGTGAGGAACTAGAGCGGAAAGACAGCGCGGCAGCCTAGAAGTGGCGTGCCAACTCCTCACTTGGCTGTGGCGGGCAGATGGCACGCGGGGTGCAGCAGGTCGTGGCTTCAAGAGCGACTGCCACAATTGCGGCACAGGATTGAGGTTGGTAGAAGAGTCTGTTCTCCCGTGAAACTGCTCTGATACCAGTAGACAGGCATATTGGACTAGCGAGACGCAGCAAGCAAGTGCAAGGAGGCCGGTAGGGCCAAGAATGGCCATGGATTGCTTGACGGGAGTTAGAAACGAGACAATGAGAAGTGAGTAAGTCACCGGCACACGAGGTGCTACGTGACAGATAGCGAGCGAGCGACCAGCGAGCTTGCTCTAGCTCGATACCCTCACGCTGTGGGTGATCGAACCACCTATCATCAAGTCAGGAAAAAATATAACCTTTTCAAGCATGCTAGGAGTCCAATAAAGAATAAGCTTGGACGAGCACAAGGCTCGGCGGACAACAGCACCAAGCCCGAGTGACCACGTAAATCAGGAGTGTTGAGTTGTGAGATCTCGTCACCATGGTGAAGCCGTCAGATCAGCCGTCCCCCTCCGGTTAGTCACCTGCACCAGTGAGGTGAGTGTGAAACGAGGCTAGAGGTCACCACGTGGGACTTTCACATACATCAACATGTTGCCACTGCTACATCTCTGCTGCACAACTCAGCGACGGATGCCTCGCCACTCTGATACCATGAGAAACTTCCTGGAACCTTCCTAACTGCTTGCCACTTGACTAAGCGTCAACGCTGAGTCTGTGTGTGATGACAGTCACAAGTCATGCACGAAACTGCAAGGGTCTGGATAGGGACATGTATAGAGTGTCAGGAAGCTCAAATTGAATATACTTGGAGAGAGAGATGACAAATGAAAAGCACACAACATAAATAGTTGTTGTGGCGCATTGCGGGTGATGCCCGTGACAGTGTTGGTTTGTCCTAAAACCGGCCAAAAACTATTATTTTGGCCGTAACTCTACGCACAGGTATGCAACCGCAACACCGTCTGAATCTAGAGATGTTGAATCTTGAGCCGGATGCTACGCCTGGTTACACGCACAAGTCTGGCATCAATCGGTGGACAGACAATACAAAACATGCAAATCGGGCTCAAGATCCAGTCCACCGAGAAAACTCTAGCGTCTGTAGAAAAACCGCAAAGGACCCCAGCAAGCACCCGGGATGTCGTGCCAGCTGTCTGGCAGCTGCTGGTGCATGGAGCCACCACTCGTCGGTGCTCCGACGCCAGCTGCGTCTGCATCAGGGATCATGTCGCCGTGCTCTCCAGTACTACTGCTCCACACCACTAGTGCAGGGTATACATGTAATCACCATGGTCGTCGTTCGTGACAGGTGGAAGCCAAACAAACCAACACTCCCCCTCGCTGACACAGCCGTCACCACAATGACAAGTGAGGGGCTACACTCACCGTCTATCGTAAACACCAAACATAATACAAGGTCTCCTCGTGACAGTGGTGTAACTCACCAAATGCCCGGATCTCAACCGTGCAAGAAGTCAATCACATACCCATGTGCCAAATACCATGCAAGGTGTACAGAGAAACAAGATCTCCTCGTGACCCCGGAACATGTCTCCGGGTCTCTGGTTCTTGACCACACCTGCTCGCATGCATGGAGCATAAACAACACATGGAGGCAATGGGTCTCCACGTCACACCCGTAAAACTTACCAGGTGCGCGGGTCTCGACCTGCATAACCTCGACCACAGCATCGTGCCACACCCAAAGAAACCACGTTATCCTCATTATGGTGCCAGGTCAAAGCCCAAACACCAACACCCCCCCTGGACTGTAGAGCCCGACAGTGCGACACCTCTAGCATCACACACACACACACACACACACACACACACACACACACACACACACACACACACACACACATACACACACATACATGTATAACAAGTACATGATAGTCTCAAGGTGCTAGGTCTCCTCGTCATACCGGTAGAATTCACCAGGTATGCGGGTCTCGACCATCACCATAGAGCAGGAGTGTCTCTATGTGCTATGCACAAGGAGGCGTCGGGCGAAAGCACACACGCCAATACGAGTATCTTGCACTAGGAGCCAGAACCGCCAAGAGTGTCTGGCTTGTTTGGCTCCTTTGCGTGCTCCGCCAGTCTGTTTCCCCTTTTGTGTTGCGCTATAACAACCAGAGTGTTGATGCCATCGCGCAGAACTCTGGTGTGTTTCACGCATGCACGAAGCACATCGGTGTTGAGTACCACTTTGTCCATGACCTGGTGCAGCGGCGTGAGGTCGTGGCTGTCTGGATCGGCATGAAAAATCATAAGGCCGATTTCTTGACAAAGGCACTTGGACGTCGGAAGTTCGATGAGGGTGTTCATGCTGTCGGTCTTCGCCCCGCCCCTGATGCGGGCTGAAATTGTACATTTGTGTCTGTCTGTTTGTGGCCATCCCGTATCCTCTGTGTCATTCGTTTCTGACTTCAGTGTGTGCCCGTGCATGGACTTGTCTTCGCCCTGCGGTCATGGGGGAGTGTTGTTGGTAACTATATCCACAAACTATTGTGCCCTGTGGGCTCATGTCCATCCATGTGCAGATGCCTGAGGTGGGCATGATTGTGGTCGATCTCTAAATCCCAAAAACTCCTACAGCAGCAGGTTGGGGCAGCAACATTGTTAATACAGTGTACGGGAACCCACGCTCGTTGCCTAAGCTGCCCCCTCAGTCTGCTGCACCAGAGCTTAAGTCTGAGAGCTCTGGTGTTTGTTACTCAGAACTTCGAGCGCCAGAGTTGGCGCCAGACAACAGCTGAAAAGTGGAAATGACTGATTAAGAACTGAGAATGAGACACAATGGAAGACCCATCCAAGAACTAGCCTCCCCCAACTCTATAGAACTTGTTACTCAGTTCACCAGCCAATCAGAAAATAGCTCTATTTTCAAGCAGGCAGGTTTTCTCGGTGAGCCCTGCTAGACGGCCAACAGCGCAAAACCCGGGGGTCGTCCGTTTTGCCTGAAAACTAGACCATACCATAATATGCACGCTGCGAACGAAGTGGTGCGGTCAGAATCAATTAGAAAAAAAGCAGTCATGAGCTATAGCCGCCTAAACCCTGGCGGTGTCTACTCTAGTCTCCGGTACCAACAGTGCCCGAAACTCATGAAAATTGGACCCTACACATGATACAGCGCTGCGAATGCAACAGTGCAGTCAAAAACAACACTGGACACGTGTAGAAAGCAAAATCAGTGACAGATACTGTCGGCGGCACGACTGCCGAGGAGGTATGCCGATGGAGCTGAGCAAGTAGAAGAGAGAAGGAGGCTCCAGCAAACTGCAAGTGGGCCTCTTCGTTCGTCGGCTCCACCAGACGCCACTCCAGTAGCATCGCGTCTCACCGTCAGTCATATGCATGCCGATGTATACAAGCTGGGATGACATAACAGAGTACGATGAGAGATGCGTGAAAAACCAACACTCCCCCATGATTCACAGGCGCAGTGCACATGGACGGGCAGAGAACACAGAGACCAAGCGGGCAGGGAAAGAGAGAAGGAAAGAGAGAGGACCTCACGGACGCACACCAACCGCACTCACAGCCTTCTTGAAGGAGTCATGCTTCAGTGCCTTGGTCAAGAAGTCAGCCAACTACCGTGCCGTCTCAATCCACACAATGCTAATGTTGTCGTCATGCAACAACGAATACACATAGTGATACTCGACGTTGATATGCTTTGTGTGAGTGTGATGCATGCCGTCATTGTCAGCAATGGACATGGCACTCTCATTATCACAGTGTAGCGTGATGGACGAAACTGACTGACGCAGCTCAGACAGCAGGCGACGTAGGCACACACTCTCACACGCGCCAGACCAAAGTGCCACATACTCAGCCTCAACAGTGATGCGTGCAACGTAGCCTTGCTTGCCGTTGCGCCATGACACAGCCGTGCCGTCCACAAGAAAGGCCCAGCCAGTGCGACACTTATCGTCCGGACAGCCGGCCCAGTCACTGTCAGTGTAGCCTGTCACCACAACAGATGGCTACCGATGAAACATCAGGCCTCGCCGTGGAGTCGAGATGACATAGCACAGTACTCGGATCGCAGCCTCGAAGTGAAAGCAACGTGGCTCCTGAGAGAATTGTGCCAGGAGGTTGAAGGTGAATGCAATGTCTGGACGCATCGTCGTTGCCAGGAACATCAGTGATCCGATGACACGCAAGTACGCGGTCACGTCGACTGGCTCCCCCACCACGGCTGGATCAGGGCTCTTGAGCATCGCCTAACCATCGGGTGACATGGGTGAGGATACTCTCGGCACGAGGGGCAGGTCCTCAGCGAAGCGCCCGAACAGGGTCTGGACGTAGGTGGCGTGGTGGACGTGCAGGATGTCCATGGAGCGATCATGCTCAAGCTCCATACCCAGAAAGACTCGTGCTGACGCGAGGTCCTTCATTTGATAGGCAGCATGGAGCAGGTCCTTGACCCGCTGGATGGTAGCTGCCTCTGGCGACGTGATGAGTAGGTCGTCGACATGGACCAGGACAGCGATGAAGGGCTGGCCTCGCGGACTAATGAACAGTGCGAGATCGGCAGTGCTGCGGAGGAGGCCGTTGCTCAGAAGCGTGCGACTAATCTCCTTGTTCCAGCAGCACGGTGACTGCTTCAGGCCGTAAAGGGCCTTTCGTAGCTTCCAGACCTTGCCGGAGCCATTATCAAAGCCTGGACGTTGCACCATGTAGAGCTCCTCGCCCTCCAAAGAGCCATTGAGAAAGGCATTGCTCACATCCATCTAATGCAGCTCCCACCTGTGGTGGGCAACCAGGCTGAACAACACTCGGCTAGTCAAGAAACGACCGACCGGGACGAAGATCTAGTCAAAATCGATCCCGGGGACCTGAGCGAACCCCTTGGCCATAAGACGGGCCTTGTACTTGTCCAGTGACCCGTCTGGCTTCCACTTTTTCTGGAGGACCCACTTGGAACCGATGGCCGGGGGGAAGGTTGACAAGCTCGTAGACCTGATGTTGCCGGATCGCGGCAAGTTCCTCGGTGCATGCAGCCTTGTAGTGTGTAGCCTCAGGAGATGCCCGGGCCTCGCGTAGGGTGGATGGGTCCACTGGTCGCTTAGTGGGGCGGACAGTGAGGGCAAGTGCGTCTCGTGCCCCTGGTGGCAAGTGCGTGAATGTGGCCGCAACGGCACGTCGGTACTCCTCATGGAGCAAGGCGTAGCCCAAAGCCAAGCCCGGATGCAGGTCAGTGATGACTAAAAAAGTAGCCAGGCCAAGTGCCTTGGTGCCAGGGTCTCTACTCACAACTGTGGGAGTGGGTCTGCTAAGAGGCATGGAGTCTCGTGGGGCGATAGGGGGTCGTGGCATCAAAGGGCACGGGTAGGCAGCCTGAGTGCTCAATGTCGGCCTGGGTCGGCGGCTCCCTTCCTCCCGGACCACGTGTGGACGGGGCAGCCGGCAAGGTGGAGGTGGCAGACTCGGATGGGGCAGCCGGCCTTGAGGGGATGGCGGACACGGGCGGGGCAGCCGGCCCTGAGGGGTTGGCGGACACGGACAAGACTGCCGGCCCGGAGGGGCTGGCCGACACACATGGGGAAGCTGGCCCGGTGGGGCTGGCGGACACGGACGGGGTAGGCGGCCAGGAGGAGCTGGCCGACACGGACGGAGTAGCCGGCCCGGAGGGGCTGGCGGACACGGACGGGGCAGCCGACCTGGAGGGGCTGGCAGACACGGACAGGGCAGCCGGCGTAGAGGGATCCGAGGGCACAGACGATGGGACGCCCGGACGCGGCTGGATGGAGAATGGACTCACCACTACCCCATGGGACGGAAGGGACATCGACGCGTCGCAGCGAGCGAGGTCATGGGGAAACAGGTCCTCAAAGAAAAGGGCGTCCCGGGACTCAATGATGTAATGCCGGGTGGGATCCCAGAAGCGTCATGCCTTGGAATGACGTGAGATGCCAAGGAAGGTGCAGGGACGGCCGCGAGGATCGAGCTTGCTATCCTAGTGTAGGGCAGGCAGTCACACGATGGCTACGCAGTCCTAGACGCGGGCCGGACGGAGGTTGGCTCGCTCGCCACACCAGTGTTGGTATGGCATGGACTGATAGGGGATGGGTCTGTGGGGAATCTGGTTCCAGACCTATGTCATGTAGGTCATGGCCTCGAAGTAAAATCGGTCAGAGAAACCGGACTCGACCCGCATGGTGCGGACGGCGTCAGCCATGGTGCGGTTCCACCGCTCAGAGACGTCGTTCTGGGCTGGTGTGTAAGGCGCGGATGTCTCATGATGGATGCCACGGGAGGCGAGGAAGAGCGTGGTCTCTCCCATTAACTCACCCCCACGATCAGAATGGAAGCGGCGAAGGGGGCGACCACACTCGCGCTTAGCGCGAACAAGCAAGTCCCGAATGGTGGGAGTGACGTCACTCTTCTGCTGAAGGCAGAAGTCCTAGCGATAGCGAGAGTAATTGTCCGTCAGTATCAGAACATAACGACCGCGCTCTCTGACGAACTCAGTCGAGAGGGGACCCATGAAATCAGAGTGAACCAACTTGAGCGGGGCGGTCGTACGAGAGGCAGACAGGGGATAGGTGGAATGGTGCATCTTCCCCTGAGCACAATCAATGCTCTCAGTGGGACACAGCAAAGGAAAGGAGGCCGGATCAAGGCATGTGGTTGGCTACATGCAAAGCATGCTGTCGACAGTGGTAGAGTGGATGTAACAGAGGCGACGATGCAGGAGACGTGTGTTCTGCACAGAGAGTGTGCTGGTAACAAACACGTACCCAGTGTCGACCGAGGAGGGGACAGAGGTAGAAGCGGAGAGGCGCGGAACGTACCACAAGTTACCACGGGCGGTGGCATGCAAGACGACATGACGTGACGAACGCAACGACACAGTGCCAATGCCACGCGAGTGCGATCAAGGGCTGGCACAACTCTTGCACAACTTTGGTACAGTTGGAGGCTGAGCTCAAGGCGAGGGACGAAGAGGACATCAGTCACGAAGACATCATAAGCAGGACCACGAAACCGAACAACGCCGAAACCACGAACGAGTAACACCTGACTAGAACCCGTCCGAACCCCGGAGACATCGCTGATGGGACCAAGGACACTGAAGGCCTCGCGCGAGGCCGTCATGTGATGCGTGGCCCCGGAGTCGATGATCCAGGTCTCTGACGGATCCTGGACTAGAGTGGCCAGGTCGCTAAGTCACATGACAATGGGCGAGCGACGCAGACACGGTGGACGGAGGTGCGAACCGGGACTGCCAGTCATCTAGCCAGGCGACATGGGAAGAGCACGTCGGAGGATGGAGTAGACGAAGAAACAAGGCACGACCGAAGTTTAGACTCTGACATGCAGGGTAGGGCAGTGGGACCAGTGACGACGCAAATCACACTTCCTTGGGGAGGAGGGGAAGGAAGGCCGAGCTGGAGCATAATGAACTGCTCCAGCTCACTACTACATGAGTTTTTCCAGCTTTGATACCAAGCTGGAAAAACTCTTATGTCAGCAGGTTGGGGCAGCAGCGTTGTTGATGCAGCGTGTGGGAACCCACGCTCGTTGCTTAAGCTGCCCCCTCAGTCTGCTACACCAGAGCCTAAGTCTGAGGGCTCTGGAGTTTGTTACTCAGAACTGTGCGTGCCAGAGCTAGCGTCAGACAACAGCTGAAAAGTGGAAATGACAGATTAAGAACTGAGAATGAGACACAATGGGAGACCCCTCCAAGAACTAGCCTCTCCCAGCTCTGTAGACCTTGTTACTCAGTGCACCAGCCAATCAGAAAATAGCTCTATTTTCAGGCAAGCATGTTTTTTCGGTGAGCCCTGCCAGACGGCCGACAGCCCAAAACCCGAGCGTCGTCCGTTTTGCCTGAAAACTGGAGCATACCATAATATGCACGCTGCGAACACAGTCGTGCAGTCAGAATCAGCTAAAAAAATAGCAGTCATGAGTTATAGCCGCCTAAACTCTAGCGGCGTCTTCTCTAGTCCCCGGTACCAACAGTGTCCGAAACTCATGAAACTTGGACCATACGTATGATACAGCGCTGCAAATGCAACAGTGCAGTCAAACACAGTACTGGACGCGTGTAGAAAGCAAAATCAGCAACAGAGACCGCCAGCGGCACGACTGCCGAGGAGGTCCGCCGATGGAGTTGAGCACGTAGAAGAGAGGAGAAGGCTCCGGCGAACTGCGAGTGGGCCTCATCGTGCGTCGGCTCCAACAGACGACACTCGAGCAACGTCGCGTCTCACCGTCAGTCATTTGCACACCGATGTACACAAGCCGAGAGGACATAACAGAGTACGATGAGAGATGCGTGAAAATCCATCACTGTTGTTTTTCAGCGTCTTCGTGAGGAGAGGAGCTTGTGAGGGGCTCGGTGGCCTGCACGGGGGTACAACCACCTGGACCATGCTTGCTGCATGATTGTGGTGCTTGCTGTTACGATCCCAGCCGTTCAGATAGCGACTGAATTTGATGTGTCGTCTCCGAGTTGTGAATGTTTCTGTTTTGTGGCTGGCTAAGGCACAGCGAAACGCTACCCTAGTGTGTGGTGCGAACCGAGAGCGGTCGCCACAATTTATGCTTGTGTGACTCATTTGTGTAAATCTCCTTGCATGTGCTTCCTGTGGTTAAGCACTTGACGCCTCTCGCTTTACCTGACCAAACCTTTGCCATTCTCTGCTTTGTGTCACACACAGCAGAGTCAGCTTCCAGGAAGTTTCTCAGGGCTTGTTCACCGGACGAAGTTCTCGCTCCACTCAATTGCACACTTTTAATTCCCACGCTGCTTGCAACAAAGACTGTGGAGTCACCCTCCCACCCAGTTACTCTCTCTCTCCCTCTCTCCCTTGTGTTTGCTCCCTCGCCCCGTTTGTGCAAAGCTTTCTCACCAAGACTAGGAAGCTTCATAGCACTTCATTGTGTGCCATCGCCTCAAAAGACCACATCCCGTGCTTCCAGCTGCCAGCACCATGAAAAGCTGTCAGTACATTCTTTGAAGACATCCTGTGGTGACATCTCCCAAGCAGTGCAGAGGGCCAGCACTGGGTGTCCATTGCACAACTCACCATCCAAATAATGTTGTTCTCTCCCTACTGTCATGGGTCAGAATCCTCAAGAATATTCCCAACCCTAACAGTGTCAGCTGCATTCAACCACATGTGCATTTCACCACAAGGGTGACCCTACCACAGGAGCATGATGCACACAGCGAAGGATACTTTTTTAACATGCTATGCCTGTTGGTTTTTTTCGCTCATTGTGCTCTGTTGTGTCCTCCCGGCTTGTGTACATCGGCGTGCAGATGACTGACGGCGAGACTCGACGCCGATGGAGTGTCGTCCGGTGGAGCCGACGCACGCAGAGGTCGTCTCGCAGTTCGCTGGAGCCTCCTCTCTCCGGCGACGTGTTCAGCTCCATCGGCAGGCCTCCTCGGCGGTCGCACTGCCGGCAGTCACTGCCACCGCAGTCGCTGTCTGCATGCGTCCAGCGCGTACTGTCGTGCCTGCGTCGTCATGCACTGCCTAGGGTCCCAGTTGCATGTTACATGGCCTTGTTTGGCAGCATAAACCATCGTGGGCACTACCTGGGTTCAGGCTGCCATAACTCCTCGCTACTATTTTTCTAGCAGATTCTGACCACACGGCTGCGTTCGCAGCGTCGGTATTATGGTATGGTCCAGTTTTCAGGCAAAACGGACGACGCCCGGGTTTTGGGCTGTCGGCTGTCTGGCAGGCCTCACCGAGAAAACCTGCCAGCCTGAACTGAGCTATTTTCTGATTGGCTGATGAACTGAGTAACAAGCTCTACAGAGCTGGGGGGGGNGTTTCTGAGTAACAAAACCCAGAGCTTCCAGACTTAGACTCTAGAGCAGCAGACTGAGGGGGCAGCTGACTTAAGCAACGAGCGTGGAAGCCCGCACGCTGCATCAACAACGCTGTTGCCCCAACCTGCTGCATAGTTTCTTTCTTGGTATCAAAGCCACAGCGTAGCAGCAGCAGCAGAAGACTGGCGAACAGGTGCCAGACAACGCCGGCGGACCCCCATACGCGCCAGTGCAGGGGAAATGCTGCCGGATTTTTTCCGGCAGCATTGACCCTCCTGGTGGCGGCGTCAGATTTTTTCCCACGGCCACTGGGCCAGGGGAAATGCTGCCGAAATTTTTTCGGCAGCACTGACCCCCACGCGTGACGCGAGGAGGTGAGCGGCAGGCGCCGTCTGACGTCTGTGGGCGACGACGCACGCGGCAACGTCACCCAGGTGCAGTGACTGGCACCACCAGCAGCAGCAGGCAGAAGAAGCAGCTTGCAGCAGCCCGCAGCAGCAGCAGCTCGCAGCAGTAGCAGCAGCAGGCCGCAGCAGCAGCAGCTCGCAGCAGCAGCAGCAGCAGCGTGTAGCAGCAGCAGTAGCGTGCAGCAGCAGCAGCCCGCAGCAGCAGCCGGCTGCAGCAGCCCGCAGCAACAGCAGGCAGCAGCCGCAGCACGCAGCAGCTGCAGCAGCGTGCAGCAGTAGCAGCGGGCTGCAGCAGCTGCTGCAGCGAGCCGCAGCAGCCGCCAGCTGCAGCAGCAACAGCAACAGCGAGCAGCAGCTGCCAGCCGCGGCTGCTGCTGTCCGCTGCTCGCAGCGAGCGAGCAGCGAGCAGCAGCCCGCTGCTGCCAGCAAGTAGCAGCTCGCTGCTGCTGGGCAAGCAGCAGCCCGCTGCTCGTAGCAGACGCGGGCCGCTGCCCGCTGTGACAAGGAAAAAAAAAAGAGACAACAAAAAAAATTCCCCCACCCCCGCAGCTCGCTGCAGCAACCTGCAGCTACAGCGAGCAGCTGCTGCAGCACGTAGCAGCTGCAGCAGCACTCAGCTGCAGCAGCGAGCTGCAGCAGCTCGCTGCTGCAGTAGCAGCAGCCACAGCAACTGCTGCAGCTCGCAGCACGAGCAGCAGCAGCTGCAGCACCCGCAGCAGCAGCAGCAGCAGCAAACGGCTGCAACAGCAGCAGCAGCCGCAGCAGCAGCAACAGCAGCAGTAGCTGCAGCAGCAGCAGCAGCAACAGCAGCAACAGCAGCACCAGCACCAGCAGCAGCAGCAGCAACAGCAGCAGCAACAGCAGTAGTAGCAGCAGCTGCAGCAACATCAGCACCAACAGCAGCAGCGGCGGCCCCAACATTCGCCGCTGCTGACGTCAGCACCCCTCTGCTGACGACACCGCTGACGTCACTGCTGACGTCACTGCTGATATCATCAACAAAAAAAAGGAGGGTGAAAGGGGAAAGGGGGAAGGCTAGAGGAGTGGGTAGACTCCCCACTCCCCCAACCTCCTGCTGAAGCAGCAACACAAAGACAACAACACAAAAAAAAACACAGACACCAAGGCATGGCTAATAGTCCTGGCGAGGGGGGGTCCTCCTCTGATGGGGGGACCCCTACCCCTCCTTTCTTGCAGCGATTGCTGCAGCACCAGCAGCAGCAGCAGCACCTGCCGCCGCTGCAGCAGCAGCAGCAGCCGTCGTCGCCGCAGGACCAGCAGCTGCCGCCGCCGCCGCAGCAGGACCAACCGCTGCCGCCATTGCAGCAGCAGCAGCCACCGCCTCTACAACAGCAGCCGCCGCCGCTGCAGCAGCAGCTGCAGCCCATACAGCAGCAGCCACCGCCGCTGCAGCAGCAGCAGCCGTCGCCTCTACAGCAGCAGCCGCCACCGCCGCTGCAGCAGCAGCTGCCGCCCATACAGCAGCAGCCACCGCCGCTACAGCAGCAGCAGCCACCGCCTCTACAGCAGCAGCCGCCGCCCATACAGCAGCAGCCACCGCCTCTGCAGCAGCAGCAGCCGCCGCCCCTACAGCAGCAGCAGCCCACTGGTAACGTTGGCGGCACCCCTGACGCACTTGTTGCTCTTCAGCAACAACTTGCCGCCTTGATACATCAGCTTGCGGCGCTGCAGCCAGTCGCCTCCCAAACCGCCACCAGCGCGCTGCCGTCCTTCATCCCTCCAGGGCACGCTAGCCCCGCGGTGTCCGCCGCCACATACTACTTAGCACAACAGCAGACTCAGCGCCAACGGCAGACAGTGACCTCCGTCCTTGGCCCCACTCTGGGTGCCGGCCGTAGGCAGAAGGACTTTGAGACGCCGCCACCGCCGCTTCAGGCCGGCGAGCAGTTCCGGAGCTGGGAGCTCAGCTTCCGGATCTGGGCGTAGGGTGAGGGTCTGTGGGCCTACTACACCCTCCCTTACGACTCCACCAAGGCCGACCAGCTATATGACGCTGGTCGCGCCGTCCGCGCCCTTGTACCAGTCGCCCCTCCAGCTTCCCGCCTTGCCCTGGAGCCCTTCCTCGGCGACTTCACCGCCGGCGCCATCCCAGACCCGGCAGCCGCCTGGCACGTCCTCACCAGACCCCATCGCCTGTCCAGTGACGCTGAGATCAGCCGTCTGCTCCGAGAGTTCAACTCCCTCCACATGGGGGAGGCCGAGACGGTCACTGCCTACTGGCAGCGAGCGGAGGACATCCTCGGTCGACTCGGCAGGTCGGCTCCACCCCCTCTGTCTGCGCTCCTCACCATCAAGCGCGGCGCCACCAGCGCATACGCTGATCTTCGTCCACTATCCTCAGGACGTCCTCACCACCATGGAGGCCCAGGGCACTCTCATGCCCTGGGCATACGAGCTCTTCCTCCGTATTGAGGAAGCTCGCCAGGAGTCCCAGCTCCATCGCGCAGAGGCCCTTGCATCCCCTGCCGTCGCCACCCCTGCCGTTGCCTCCGTGGCCGTTGCCTCCCCCGTCGCAGCTACCTCATCGCCCTCAGGGAAGAAGAAGAAAACCCGGAACAAGAAGGGCAAGGGTCCATCCCAACAGCCGCAGCAGCAGTCATCGACCGGTCCCAGCGGTAGCGGCTCGGTCTGCCACAACTGTGGCCAGCCTGGGCACGGGTGGTACACGTGCCCTCTCCCGACGGACGAGGCCCGCGTCATCGCCACCATGCGACGCCAGCGGGAGCGCCGCCTCGCCTCTGCCGCCGTCGCTGCTGCTGGTCCTACCACTCTGACCTCGTCCAGCACCGCTCCCACTCCGACGACTCCGCCTCTCCTGCAGCCACCCGCGCCGCAGCAGTACTACCCGCAGCAGTATTACCCTCAGCCATCAGCACCTCCGCTTCCTTCGTCGGCTCAGTCACCCTACTACCCGGGCTCTGGCGCCGTCACTCTGCAGTCTGTCTACACTCCTGGGCCGTCATCCCGAGAGCGTCAGCTGGAGCACTTCATCGCGCTCCAGCTTGGCCTCCCTCGCCCTCCTCCCCAGGGAAGTGCGAGTTGCGTCACCAACTGCCCTCCAGCCCATCCCTGCATGACTGAGACTGAGCTGCGGTCGTGTCCAGTTTCCTCGTCTGTCTCGTCGTCTCCCGTGATCTCATCCACCCCACTCCTTGACGAAATTGCATGGCTTGACGACTAGCAGTCTCGTTTCGCGCCTCCGTCCACCGTGTCCGCGTCCCTCGCGTGCTGCCATGTGACCGTGACTGATCTGGCGACCCCTGTCCAGGACCCTGCTGAGACCTGGATCATCGACTCCGGGGCCACGCATCACATGACGGCCTCTCGCGAGGCCTTCAGTATGCTCGGTCCCGTCGGCGATGTCTCCGGTGTTCGGACGGGCTCCGGACAGGTGTTGCCTGTCCGTGGGGTTGGCGTTGTTCGTTTCCGTGGTCCGGCCGGTGACGTCTTTTTGACCGATGTTCTCTTCGTCCCTGGTCTCGAGCTCAGCCTCCTGCCTGTGACTGCCCTTGACCGCATGAGCATGGATGTTGTGCACTCACGTGGTGTCAGCACTGTGTCGTTGCGTCCGTCGGGTCTTGTCGTACTGCATGCCCCCGCCTGTGGCAACTTGTGGCACGTTCCCCGCCTCGCTTCTTCCCCTCCCGTCTCCTCCCCGTCGGCTGCGACCGGTCATGTGTTCGTCACCAGCACACTTTCTCCTCAGCACACCCACCTCTTGCACCGCCGCCTTTGCCACGTCCACTCTGCCGCAGTAGAGAGCATGCTCCGCACCCAGCCGGCCAAGGGCCTTGATCCGGAGACCTTCCCTCTCCCATGCCCCACAGAGTGCATTGACTGTGCTCAGGGAAAGATGCACCGGTCCACGTACCCCCTCTCTTCCTCACGGGCGTCCGCCCCTCTTGACCTTGTCCACTCGGACGTCATGGGCCTTCTCCCCACCGAGTCCGTCGGTGAGCATGGCCGCTATGTCCTCACTCTGACGGACGACTACTCTCGCTACCGTTGGGTCTTCTGCCTTCGGCAGAAGAGCGATGTCGCCCGAACCATTCAGGACTGGCTTGTCCCCGCGGAGCGCGAGTGTGGCCGCCCCCTACGTCGCTTTCGCTCCGATCGCGGTGGCGAGTACCTGGGTGAGGCCACGACCTTTCTCGCCTCCCGCGGCATCCGCCATGAGACGTCTGCGCCCTATACACCTGCCCAGAACGTCGTCTCTGAGCGGTGGAACCGCACCATGGCCGACGCCGTCCGCACCATGCGGGTCGAGTCCGGTCTCTCCGATGGCTTCTACTTTGAGGCCATGGCCTACATGACCTGGGTCTGGAACAGGGTTCCCCACGGTCCCCTTCCCCGCCAGTCCACGCCCTATCAGCACTGGTGCGGTCGGCGTGCTGACCTCCGCCCGGCTCGCGTCTGGGGCTGCGTAGCCGTTGTATGGCTGCCCGCTCCACAGCAGGGTGGCAAGCTTGCCCCCCGCGGACGCCCCTGCACCTTTCTCGGTGTGTCTCGTCAGTCCAAGGCCTGGCGCTTCTGGGACCCATCCCGACACTGCATCGTCGAGTCCCACGATGCCCTCTTTTTCGAGGACCTGTTTCCCCGCGACCTCATCCGCTCCGGCTCGTCCGTGTCCCTCCCGTCGCGTGGGGGAGTGGTGAGTCCGTCCTCCGTCCTGTCGCTTCCGGATGACACATCGCTCCGTCCCTCTGAGCCGGTAGCCCCGGTCGCGGCCGCTGGCCCCTCCGAGCCAGCTGACCCACTCGCGTCTACTGGCCCCCCCGGGCCGGCAGCCCCAGTCGCGTCCGCCGGCTCCTCCGGGCCGACAACCCCAGTCGCGTCTACTGGCCCTTCCGAGCCGGCAGCCCCAGTCGCGTCCGCCGGCTCCGAGGGGCCGGCAACCCCAGTCGCGTCTCCTGGCCCCTCCGGGCCGGCAGCCCCAGTCACGTCCGCCGGCTCCTCCGGGCCGGCAAACCCAGTCACATCTCCTGGCCCCTCCGGGCCGGCAACCCCAGTCGCGTCCGCTGGCCCATCCGGGCCGGCAGCCCCAGTCGCGTCCACTGGTCCCTCCGGGCCGGCAGCCCTAGTCGCGTCCGCTGGTCCCTCCGAGCCGGTAGCCTAAGTCGCTCCCGATGGCCCCCCCGGGCCAACGTCTCCAGTCGCGTCCGCTGGCCCCTCCGGGCCAGCAGTCCCAGACGCGTCCACTCGCCCCTCTGGGCCAGCAGCCCCAGCTGCGTCCGCTGGCCCCTCTGGCCCAGCAGCGCCTCTTGCGTCTACTGGCTCCTCCGGACCAGTAGCACCGTCCGCCTCCGTCGGCCCGTCGGACTCAGCACCATCTTCTGCCCGACTGCGCTACACACGTGGCCCAGGCATCAGCCTCCGACCTCGGCCAACAGTGAGCGCGCAGACCGTCGCTCCCCGTTCCGTAGCACCTCGACCCCCTGTGGCTCAACGTGTCTCCTCCACTCCCACGGTCATGAGTGGGGACCCTGACACAAAGGCTCTCGGCCTGACCACTTCTGCCATTATCGCAGACCTTCACCCGGGCTCTGCATTGGGGTACGCCATGCTTCATCACGAGCATCGGCATGCTGTTGTGGCCGCACTCGCACGCATCCCACCTGGGGCTCGTGATGCACATGCCCTCTCAGTCCGGTCCACAGCTCGCCCAGAGGACCCTTCCACCCTACGCGAGGCTCGAGCCTCCCCTGAGGCCGCACATTGGGATGCTGCCTGTGCCGAGGAGCTCGCCGCTATCCGACAGCACCACGTGTATGACCTCGTCGACCTCCCTCCAGGTCGGAAGGCCATCGGCGCCAAGTGGGTCTTTCGGCGTAAGTGGAAGCCTGACGGATCCTTGGACAAGTACAAGGCCCGTTTCACAGCAAAGGGGTTTGCTCAGGTCCCTGGGATCGACTACGACCAGATTTTCGCCCCAGTAGGCCGGTTCTCCACTAGCCGGGCATTGTTCAGCCTGGTTGCCCAGCACGGGTGGGAGCTGCATCAGATGGACGTGAGCAACGCATTCNCTGCCTGTGCCGAGGAGCTCGCCGCTATCCGACAGCACCACGTGTATGACCTCGTCGACCTCCCTCCAGGTCGGAAGGCCATCGGCGCCAAGTGGGTCTTTCGGCGTAAGTGGAAGCCTGACGGATCCTTGGACAAGTACAAGGCCCGTCTCACAGCAAAGGGGTTTGCTCAGGTCCCTGGGATCGACTACGACCAGATTTTCGCCCCAGTAGGCCGGTTCTCCACTAGCCGGGCATTGTTCAGCCTGGTTGCCCAGCACGGGTGGGAGCTGCATCAGATGGACGTGAGCAACGCATTCCTCCATGGCTCACTGGAGGGTGAGGAGCTCTACATGACGCAGCCCCCAGGCTTCGACGATGGCACTGGGAGAGTCTGGCGGCTGCGGAAGGCCCTCTACAGTCTGAAGCAGTCGCCTCGGTGCTGGAACCAGGAGATCAGCAGTACGCTTCTCCGTGGTGGTCTCCAGCGCAGCACCGCTGACCCCGCACTGTTCATCAGCCCGCGAGGTCAGACCTTCGCCGCGGTCCTGGTCTACGTCGACGATCTCCTCATTGCGTCACCAGACGCGACAGCCATCCAGCACGTCAAGGACCTACTGCACGCTGCCTACCAGATGAAGGATCTTGGTTCTGCCCGAGTCTTCCTGGGCATGGAGCTCGAGCATGATCGCTCTCAGGGCGTCCTGCATGTCCACCAGGCTGCCTATGTGCAGACCCTGTCAGCTCGTTTCGCCGAGGACTTGCCCATCGTGCCTAGCGCATCCTCACCCATGTCACCCGATGGCCAGGTGAAGTTGAAGAGTCATGACCCAGCTCTTGTGGGGAAGCCAGTTGATGTGACCACGTATCTGCGGGTCATCGGGTCACTGATGTTCCTGGCGACGACGACGCGTCCAGACATCACGTTCGCGGTTAACCTCCTGGCCCAGTTTTCTCAGGAGCCGCGTCACCTCCACTTTGAGACCGCGATCCGAGTACTGCGCTATGTCGTCTCGACCCCTCGACGAGGCCTCATGTTCCGCCGTCAGCCGTCCGTCGTTGCAATGGGTTACACCGACAGCGACTGGGCCGGCAGTCCAGACGGTAAGAGTCGCACTGGTTGGATCTTTCTGGTCGGGGGCACAGCTGTGTCCTGGCGCAGTGGCAAGCGGGGGTGCATTGCACACAGCATTGCTGAGGCTGAGTACGTGGCCCTTGGCTCAGGCGCGTGTGAGAGCGTGTGGTTGCGTCGTCTGTTGTCCGAGTTGTGTCAGTCTGTCGCATCCATCACCTTGCATTGTGACAATGAGAGTGTCATGGCCATTGCAGACAATGACGGTGTGCATCACACTCGCACAAAGCACATCAATGTTGAGTATCACTATGTGCGTTCGTTGTTGCACGACGGCAGCATCAGCATCGTGTGGGTTGAGACAGCACGGCAGCTGGCTGACTTCCTGACCGAGGCACTGAAGCGGGACTCGTTTAAGAAGGCTGTGAGTTCAGTCGGTGTGCGTCCGTGACTTGCTTTCTTTGTCTCTACCTGCACTTCTGCATGTCCTGGGGGAGTCCGTGTGTTGACCGTGTCTTTGCCCGCCCATGTGCACTACGCCTGTGAGTCATGGGGGAGTGTTGGTTTTTTCGCTCATTGTGCTCTGTTGTGTCCTCCCGGCTTGTGTACATCGGCGTGCAGATGACTGACGGCGAGACTCAACGCCGATGGAGTGTCGTCCGGTGGAGCCGACGCACGCTGAGGTCGTCTCGCAGTTCGCTGGAGCCTCCTCTCTCCGGCGACGTGTTAAGCTCCATCGGCAGGCCTCCTCGGCGGTCGCACTGCCGGCAGTCACTGCCACCGCAGTCGCTGTCTGCATGCGTCCAGCGCGTACTGTCGTGCCTGCGTCGTCATGCACTGCCTAGGGTCCCAGTTGCATGTTACATGGCCTTGTTTGGCAGCATAAACCATCGTGGGCACTACCTGGGTTCAGGCTGCCATAACTCCTCGCTACTATTTTTCTAGCAGATTCTGACCGCACGGCTGCGTTCGCAGCGTCGGTATTATGGTATGGTCCAGTTTTCAGGCAAAACGGACGACGCCCGGGTTTTGGGCTGTCGGTTGTCTGGCAGGCCTCACCGAGAAAACCTGCCAGCCTGAACTGAGCTATTTTCTGATTGGCTGATGAACTGAGTAACAAGCTCTACAGAGTTGAGGGGGGGGGGGGGG